>JAOBRG010335662.1:0-15151 GCA_027574985.1 Umimayanthus nakama
AGAACAACGTCAGAACAATCCAGGCTGGGACTTTGAATTATAGATGCAAAGTTTACTTTTCTATATAAAATTATATTTCCTCAAACTCGGTTGTATCGAGCGTTGACTTGATACTCCAAGTGTTGAGATCGATCGAGTTTCCATCGCGATTTACTCGGTTTGATGACCACAAGTTAGACATATTCAATATTGGAATATTTACATACGAGTAATTCCTTACTGTTGTTGTTCGTATGAGTGCTTTTAAAAAATAAGACTGAAATGAGGCTGAGATTTCCTAAAACATAAAATCAATGAGGCTCGGCCAAAATTTACTGATTTTTGTGAAAAGAAAAGCGTGTGTATAACTATAAGGAAGATAATTTCAACAACTGCTAACGAACACAGTAAGTGTAACCGACACTGAGGTTTTGTCACAGAAATACGACTTTTTCGAAAATGTTAAGGGACTTCGGTATAGTAGCCATTAGCATAAAAACTTTTAAACAGAACCGACTTGACTGCTATTTTGAAGGCGTTTTTTGTTAAATTTCCAAACTAATAATACGAGCAAATATCTGACTCCTTCGGCGTACGTCAACACGTGAAATTGAAAAGGATTTCCTTGAGAATTATTGTACAAGAACTGTTGAAGGTGGAGCTGACACGGCACATTTGTATAATTTAAAATAGTTTCAACCTCAGGTAAACCAAATCTATAGAAAAATTCATAAAAATTGCTGGATAAATGTCAAAAAATGTGGTAAAACCCCTTTTTTGAGCATGCCCGCACTCCATCACCAAACAGATCAGAGAGACTTGAACCGGCAACTTGGAGCAAACAAAAGTCGTTCAATTTTGCATTTTTTTATTTCAGAGCCACAAATATTCTTACGAATGTTGCCCTTACCAAAATTGATTGATGCACCGGCTTTTCAGCAATTAGTCTGTAATGTGTTGCATTTACTTCAGTATGTCCAGAAAGGTTACAAATACCATTCTCAAAATACACGTACGCTTTTTTATATGAGAACCATCAAGTTTTGGCCGAGCCTAATTGTTCTCAATTTTTTAGAAATTTCAGCGAAATTGTTTTTACTGTAAGTTGTCCTTGTTTTAAAAGTACTCATGAGAACAACAAAACAACATAAAATACTCGAAATATATCTTACTTGTGACACCAAGCCGACTAAATGTCAATAAATCGCAACGGAAACTTGATTAACCTCAACATTTGGGGTATTTTAATGCTAAATGATAAAACTCTATTAAGAAAAGCAAACTTGTCATTTCAAGTTCCAGCTCGGGTTTTTCTTAGGTTGTTCTTATTTTTGTCAAGTTTGATCCTCGTTGGTCTTATAAAATTGTTCGTATAAAAAAGCGTGTATCGGTAGCAATGCGGCATACTCATCATAAAAACATCATTTTTTTTTCAACCGTGCATTCAAAATTCATGAGATGAGTCGGCTCCAACTAAATTTGCGAGTGATTTCCAACTCGTCTTTCAGTAGCCAGATCATATAAAAACCGTGTTAACTAATTTTCCAAATACACTATCATGAGCAATCTCTGGGCTATTTGTCGAGACCTGCATGTTATAAACTAATACGGCTGGGTTCTTCTCAACACACGAAGCATCAGTCATCAAATCACTATCAGCATCTGTACATTACGAACTTCATTTTTTCTTGTTTTATCAATTGATTCACACGTAGAACGTACTAGAATAATAAAACTGTCAAAACGTTTGAAGTGTGAATACAATCAGCGTTAAAAGGTCATTATGGCGTGTAAATGACAAAATGGTGTCCTAAAATCCTATGCAACGTTTCCATCGTTTCTTTCACACTTCTTTAACTATACTCCCGTTCAAATGCCCCTAAACTTTTACCATGTGCGTGTCATTTAACGGGAAATTTAGTTTTTAAATTAATTGTAACTTTTGGCCGTTTATTAAGTTTCATTTTAAATGGATTTAGCAAAGAATATTATCTGTTTAGGTTTTGCGTTTTTCTTAAAGAGTTGACACTACTTTAGAGTCCTAAAATTTGGGGGGGGGGAGTGCCCGCGGCCCATATCTCTAAAACTGTAGATGATAAAGAGATGAAATTTGGTGTGGTAGTAGAAAATCATAAACTAATTAATTTGGTGTAGTTTAATTAGCCTATAATGTCAACAATACGTCATAATGACGTCATAACTGTCAAAATTTTCGATTTTCACCAAAATTTTCCTAATCAAAGTAGAAAAGTTTAGAAACGTTTTTGACTTAAAAAATCGACAAGTAAACGGTATCAACTTTAAATAAAACTTATTTTTAATATAAATAACAGTATTTTAAAAAAATGTAATAATACAGACAGAGTTTTCTTCTGCGAAAGTTTGATGTTTAAAATTTATATAAGCTTTTAAACTATAGCTTTAAATTTCTACTCAAATTCCTAGTATTTAACGCTAATAGTGTAACTAACTGGCATCTAACTTTTAAACAGATAAAGAGTCATGGTCGGAATTTGCCAAACGGTCATCAGCTTTACAATAACAGCTCAGAAACAATACATATATGTTATTTACCGGCTGGGAGGTCCGTTAGGGAAAAACTGTGACCGAGGTTTGAATATGCTGACCGAGGCCTCTGGGCCAAGGTCACCATATTCAGGCCGAGGTCACAGTTTTTCCCCTTTACGGACCGACCATATGCCGGTAAATAACTTATCTATTTTTTCCTCCAACGGACAAGCACATCAAGGGGCGAACAAGAGGCGAAGCAGCGCAGGTTACTGTGACCGTGGTCAGAGAAAGGAAAATCTTGCCCGCTCACGAATACGCTAAGAACCAATCACAATTCGTATTTGTTACTGTGACCGCAGAGGAAAAAATACTGTGTAGTATTTATAATGCAGTACAACACAAAACAATACAATACAATACAATACAATACAATACAATGCAAGTACAATACAACTTCTTCCCTTAAAATTTTTTTCATTCTCAGAAAAGCAAATATATAAACTGACGCTGCCCGCAAAAACTACGGTAAACCTACTAAATTGCTATAAATCTATATTTACAACCTTGAATGAACGAGAAAAACTATGGATAAGAATTTTTATACCAAGGAACTATATCTCTTGTAACTTCACTCTTCAGTAAACGTTATGTATATCAGTTTTAGACTGTGCTTTCCTCGCATTCTTGATGCCACTTATTGTCTAGGAAGCTGATTTCTTGCCGAACCTGAGAACGATTTGTCAACGCTTTCGAAACATAAAATTACACAGAAATCGATACCTTGACACGGTCACAACAAAGAAACTAAAAAATCTGCTGTGGAAAATATATTTCGTAACTGTTTTCCCTTTGTGTATGAACATGTTAGAAAACATAAAAAAAACCTTTGAAGCTTGCGTAACTGCCGGAACAGTTTTACATCGGCGACTGATTAAAGGTCTGTTCATAAAGTGTTTGGAGTTTTCGGTTTCCAAAGTATACCCGTCCGCACACTCTCACAAGACAGCCTCTGGAAACACACTTATCAAATTAAGGTGAAAATCTTGTTTTTCAAATGTAGGACTAATTTATGTTATTTTTTCTCATTGTTACAGTTGATTTTGTTGTTGTCGTCAATGCCAGCTAATTGTTATTAGAGTTGTTGTTGCTGTTGTCAGACTGAGATTTCAGTGTTGTTGTTGTTGTTGTTGTCGTTTTTGTTTTGTTGTTGTTGTTGTTGTTGTTGCTGTTGTTGCTGTTGTTGTTTTTACTAGTGCTGTTGCTGGTAATAAAACAATGGTGACGATGATGATGATTATAATGGTGCAAGATGAAAATGCGCAGTCAGTTTATTTTTATTTTTATCTAAAACGCACGAAAGAACTGCCGACTCTCAACTGAACAGTGGTAATACTGCATGAACTATTGTTGACAATGGCACGCTATTTAGCTCTTTAAATCATTATCCTCAAGCTAACATTAGAGCAGTTCCAGTAAGTAAGTAAAAAGATCGACTTACAAACACGTTCTTGACAATGAATGACGAAGAATAGTTTGAAACTCAAGAGTACAAGGTTCTTTGACCCCTCTGGTTGACTACCCTTCCTCGATTATCGAAAACTAAAGCTTCATTAAAAAGATTACATTGCGGTTGACGAAGTGTTCCTTCTCACAACAAAGAAAAAGTAACAAAACGTTAAAAACGTTGCTAGAAGACATTCAGAATTGTTAATATTATAACACTGGCTTTGCTTGAAAATGCACCTACGCTAGTACTTTAGAGATCCTTTATGTACAAATCGCATTCAACATTTTCATGGGGAAGCAAGATCTGCACAACTTCTTCAGCATTTAAAACCCTTACAAGATTTGGCCAACTTAAACTTCATAATCATACTCACCAAGCCCCTGATGTTCTTTAAAGCTTGAGATTCACTGCCTCAAATCAAGTCAGATTGAATGAGCACATCCGGTTCAACTGATTAGGCATCAGTCGATCTGCCTGAAATGGAAGACATTTACATTTTGCAATTGCCGTCAACACATGCATGTGTGTATATTCAATTGTTGAAACTCAAAGAAATATGTCCGTTACCCCAGCAGTCTCAGACTAAAGGAAAGAACTCAAGAATGTGTGAAAGATTCTCTCACAGGCGAATAGAAATTTTTAAGGACACTTAGTTTGAAGAGCCATGTACTTTAAACTGCTAACAAAGACATCCTGGGATTCGCAATTTTTCCAAAGTTAGAGTATTACTTTTGAAATGTGAGCGGTGTCTGTCGTGACGACAAATTTGAATGTTTCATTTTATTTTCCTTAATTGCATATGAGCCATTTTTTCAATTTCTTAATGTTTCTTAAATCAAGTTTAAGCATTTCATCTTTATCTTTGTAGGTTTTAAGGGGTTCGTTTTCCATTTGGAAAGGCAGGTTCTTACTAAATGATACATATAATTTTGTGAGCTACAAATTCATTGAAAGCTTATGTCATCTACATGACGATAAAGGTAAACGCGGCAATGCTCTATGTTTCAAGGTGTTCCCTGGGTTTTTGATTACCGTGTTGAAAGGAAAAAAGGTACTTGGTGAGTCATTTTACGTTGCGCTACTTTTGAACGAGAAAGTTAAAAGACCAAATCACTTAAACAACGTATGACTTGATGTACGTACACATGCAAAACTGTTAAGCAAGTTTAAGAAGGTTGATATTTCTCAGAAGTACAGTATAGTCAGCTAGACAGACATTAGGTCATCTGTTCGAAATCTAACTAAGTAATTGGTATTTTCTGGCCGTAATGTTGGGACATTAAACTCAGCACCTCATTACTACACGTAACATCCATCATTGACAGTTAAAATCGTATTACTTAATCTTTTCTAGAACACTCGCAGTGAGTGAGCGTTTATAAATGAACATTTGTAGAAAGGTAACAACGAACTTTAGATGACGATGACGAGGCAAACACATAAACCAAAACACAAGAGGCAAATTGAAATATGTTTCAGTTTGAGGTAAACTATGTAGTTGTAATATTTTTCCCAGTTTAACATCTTCGCAGCGGAGTTTTTTTTATCACTATTAGTGGTTATTGACTACGCGATTGCTTGAGACATAGTATATAGAGTGAGACATGCGCGAGAGGTTGCAATTTCTGAATAAATTAGTGTACCTGTGTCTAGTATTGCCGATATATCATTCTGTTCTGTTCTGTTCCATTTAAATCCGTCCTATTCTACTCTATTCTATTCTATTCCATTCCATTCTTTTCTATTCTATTCTGTTCTATCTTTCTATACTCGGTTCTATCCTAATATTCTATTCTATTCAAAAGCCCGTACTTGTTGTAGATGTTGATTGAACTTTTCAAGTTGTAAAATAAGTTTGATTCTGGAATTTCTTACACCGCTTGTTTAAAAGCTTTTGCGTCCGCCTGCTTGAAATCACCGTACGATTCATCCAGCTAATCTGATCCTGTGGCGTCATCTGCAAAACTGTGCATCATTAAGCCTGCTCTTAAGGCAGTAACTTTGGACAAAGAATCAATTTTAAAGAAGATTAAGTCTTTTTAAACACTGAAGAGTACATCGCTTAATATATAAATCGTATTTGTGCCTTGTTGCGCGGATGGGGCCTGGAACGACATGATATACGGTTTTGCAGACGTCCTCGCCCTTGATTGGCTAATTCCAGGGACTCAGATCAGCTAGAGGTAAAATCTCTCTAGCGCTTGGAAACAACATGACATTTTTATCAATACTCTACACTCTATAAAGAACTTGAAGAAAAAGTTAACAATTAGAGGAACGTAACCGGCCTATGACCGGGAAAGCTAACTACTATTAAGAGGCTAGAGCTCACGAACCGTATCATTGCCAGATAATACCAGCTGGTTCACAGTCATTTGGTCAAACCAACAGCAAGTTTCGGCTGACAATGTTGCGAGACAGTTGTAGGCAAGCAACCAGGTGCTGGGTATTGAGCTCGTTACAGAAAAACTACAGGTGTTTATGAGCTTATATGTTCTACAGGTGGAAGTGAAAATATCAAGCAAATAAATGGTAAGAAATTATTGGTAGCCTTTAGGTAATGTGCAAGTCTCCGAACTCTTGCGTACGGACAAGCAACAATTCAGAACTGAAATTTTGAGTAACTATTTATATAGACTTGATTTTGTTTTATCGCAGGGACGGGATTTAGCATCTGACGCCACTGAAGATACGGATTTCTGGAGTCGGAATGCCTTAAAGAACCGTTTCCCCCTTACGGTAATGGCCTGGTAATGAGTTCAAATCCGCCATTTAAGGGGGTCGCGAAAATGCCGTGAAAATCACTTCGTTCACAAAAATTACAACCTGTTCCAATTCCTGGTTCCACTACTTTTCATCTAACCATCAAACAGTCTATTATAGCATTCCCGGCACCTGTTTGACATGTTTTAAGTGGTAAATTACCTGTTTCGTTCCGTGGAGTGGATATAAAAACAATAACAAACCACGCCAAGGTGAACAGGGTTCTTTAAGATTACCGACGCCTCACTATACACGGTGCGTGTGTTGAAACTTGATAGGTTGAATTCTACGTAGACTGAATGAAACATGCAGGAAACATTGGATTGGAGTTTGGTACCGAGCAGCTTTTTTCCCGACTGCCATTGTGGCGGCCTCTGAAGCAGTCCGGAAGGCGGAATAAAAGACTCTATACTGCTTTTATCAGTGACACCCCGGCGTTACAGAGCCCAGTTTTAGTTTTGAACATGGTTCTATTTCAGCTGTTGTCAGTACAACTCACAACAAAACTTTACCGAACTTTCAATAACTTGAATGAAAGCTGCTAAACTACTGAACAACAAAGATTTGTCATTCCCGCGCGTCTGCAACTTTCTTCGAAACTGGGTGTTTACAGTTCAATGAGCTGGATCGAGGCACAATCATTGTGACTTCTTTGACAGATGGATAGACAAATAAATAAATTCTGCATGATAAATGTAATTTTGAAGAAAGCTTTGCAGTCGCTAAATATAAGTTGAATTATGCTAGTGCTTATATTGAAATAAAGATTATTAACAGAATGCTATTATTTTACATAATTCAAGCTATCAAAATATACACACGCAGTTATATTGTTAAACTGTAACAAGGAAGTATATAGAGAGAAACTTCTTTGATAAACAATTCCATCTCAAACGTAAAAATCAATTTTCTATGTTGATATATATGTCATGTACATGTGTTGTATAAAAACCATTAAGTTATAGTTAGACTTCTACTACTAACTGTACAAGTGAGGATGACAAGATCACGGAAACACTTACCCGTTTGACCATACGAATGACTGGCTACTGACCAAGCTGGATTACTAACTGTTTATGACGTCATCAAGAATCTACCCTACCCCTGTTGAGGCAGTCGCATAACGTCACTCAGACAACACCGGAATCGAAATATTGTAATATCCTTAATTTAGAGCAATTTAGTATTTTCGTTTCAGTTCTGCCGAGTGTATGAAGTAAAACTTTAGTTCCGTTTGCATTTGCAAACAAATTAATCTCGTGCCCTACTGGCCCAGCACTATAAATAGGTAACTTCCGTGAATATTTATTCTGAAGTGTACCTCGCTAATTGGTTTTGCTTTTTCCAAAAAAAAGAGAGATCCGTTTACTGCATTGGTGAGAAAGCGGTTAAATGACTGGTGTTATCAACAAAATATGTTAAATGTTTTGTCATCGTGAGATTGGCAAGAATATTTTTTTCATTTTGCCTCTTTTGTCTGTGTTATGTTTGTGCGATTTTGAGTCCAAGTATTGAAACCGTAGTTTACTATATGACAATCTCTGAGTGTGCTGCCTAGCTCGATTGGCTTACATAGTTATTCTAGGCAGCCAAACACCGCACTTCTGCATTGTATTTCTTATTCCTGCTTCCTGTAAATGAATGATGCTTAAACGAAAGTTGTTGTTGTTGAAGAAGCCTGTTTTGATTCTTGTTGATAACATCGGTGTCAAAATACACGCCCAAAAATACACACTTGAGAATAGCGAAGTTCCAGCAGTGTAGTGTCAGAGCGGTAGCTAACGTCTGGCAGGAGCGGGGGGGGGGATATACAAGGCAGCGATTAGCAAGGCCGCAGTTGGGGCCACGCCGGACAGGGAAAGAGCCTCCCCCTCCCCCTAAATTTCAAGACTAGCTACGGTCCTGAGTATCTGTCGATTATTCCGCCGTGCTTAGTAACCGAGTCAAAGCTCATAATGGGTTTTGAAACTGAAACTATTTTTTTCGGTTTGTAACGGCTGGTTTGCTGATATCACATCTTGTTTACCAGTTTGGTATTTTTTGTGCGAGAGTTCGTGTCTGCTTAACACAGTGTACCTCGAAGACCATATCGGCAGCCCATGTGTCTGTTTCCTCTTTTTCAGGACATTCTTGGGCGTAGAATCTATGCTACACCCATAAGAGGTGATGGATACTTTACGAATAAATTTAAATCGGTTACACAAAGAGTTGCGGTAAAAGTGGCAGCCCCTCAGAAAAAGCGTGTTCTTTAAAAGTTCGAATAAAAATACTTTTTACAAACTTCTCTATCAAAAATGGCACGTACTTTTCATGCACTCATATGAAATTCAAATTCAAGTTTTAAATCTGAGAAAGCCTTAAAAAGCAATTTTTAGCACTCTCAGGCCATTATCTGTGTCAAAAAGGGTTCTTTAAAACTGATTATTTTCTACCTATAAACGTTGACGAAAAGAATTGCCATCCCTTTAATGCTTGCAAAATGCGATACTTTTTTCTTACGAAGGACCAAAAAGAGCACAGTGTAGTTTTATCTAGAGTTTGCAGTCGGATCGCTGGGGAAAAGATTGGTCATTAGTGTCTCACAGAGCCATGGTGTAAAAGAATCGGCGAATTAGCAGCAAAATACTTGATTCGAACGTGCTGGAAAGCTAGCTATAAGGCCGTCCGATCGAACAGGCAAGCATTGTTATATGATTTTATTTGTAGTTCATGCGTCATTTATCATGCTTGCATTACGGAATTCACCCTGATATTCAAGTTAGGCGGTCTGTTATGACAATTTAACAAAAATATATTGTTCTGCTTATTTGCTTGTGAGAGCTGTTTTTCAAAATCGGGATACCCTTGTCCCGACTGAAGTCGAGTCGGGATTCGGGATTCGGGATTCTCAAGTAAATCGGGACATTCTCTTGGGGGGGTGGGGTCCTGGGAAATGCACTCTGGAAAAAAATAGAAATTTGAGGTCATAAAACTGCTGGAAATGCGCTGAAAATTGTCAATCCTATCATTACCTCGTTATTTTTTAATCATTTTTAATCTTTTACGGACCCACCAGGCGGACCTTTTTGGCTCTTGGGGCCAGTTGCGTGAGCACTACGCGCACCCCCCTGGCTACGGACCTGCGATAAGATACAGTAAACCCCGTATGTAAGAACCTACAATTTTCCAAGTTTGGCAAAACAGGTTCTTACATTTGGGGTTAGTTATTGGTAATTTAGGCTAAATAAGGTTCTTAGTTACGTACTTTTAGAAGTTTTCAGTAGAAACCATTCCTGAACAAACAGAAAAAACAGGTTTGGTTCTTTATGTTACAGCATTTAGTTATAACTGTCTTGTCATGAGCCTGGTGCAAGAATATCCATATATAAACAAAGAATCTTTTCAGGCATAATTGCATGCAAAATAAAACAAAATAAAGTCATCAAAGTCATACTTCGTATTTAAAAACGCGTATGAAAATATCCCTTAACTCACATATGTATATGAACCTAAAAATTTTCCTCGGCTAAACAGGTTTCTTATATTTGGGAGTAAAAAATGGGAAACCTCTGTCAGCACGTTCAGAAACAACTAGGTTCTTACATGCAGGTTTTTACTATATCTACTCATTTTGATTTTAAAAAAGGTTCACAAGTTTCGCATTTCTTGGGCTATCAAGAAAAAGCCTACGTTCGAATAAATTTATATCTGGAATTGTGTCGGTTTAGAAGCACCGAACACAACACTGCTTCTTTCTAGGGCTAGGACACAACAGAAAACTGAGTTCGCAACGCGTTACTTTGTCGGCACCATTACAAAACACTGTCCGCAGTACACAAGAAAGTGGTGTTTTTACCTCTGTAGTCGACGTATAGGTACCAGTCGGTTCTGTGTGAAGGTGAGACGATTCATATCGTTTTGCAGAAAACGTTTATTTAATATACTGTATAAAATTAATTCAGTCTCCATACAGACGACCACGTGAAACAGTTAGAATCAGAATGTGAAATAAGACATTTTCACTTTCAGCAGCCACGTGTTTGTGGTAGAGAGCCATTGGTCGAGTTTGGCTCTCATTGAAAGCTTCCTTTATCAATGCAGTGTGCACAGCCACGATCGCGCGGTTTGGTTGGGCTTTTCAGCTTTCTCAAACTGAAGCAGTCTGGCAAGGCCTCTAACGGCTGTTAGTAACTCTTCTCTAACCGTTAAAGGGGCGCTACTAGCAGTAGCAATGAAGAACTGAATAATTAGTCTTCAAATTGGTTTCGTTCTGGAAACATTTTGCCGTTGATATTGCGATGAAAGTTCACTGTCAACTAAAAACTCTTTTTAAATTTTTGGAAACGTCGCAAAACTTTAGATTCATCCCTTGAACGGTTTGAATATGGCGCAGGCACTTTTCCCCCACCCAAAACCGGCCATTCAAAATACGTCAACTCCAAAACTTTTTATGACTTTTTTTAGAAACTACTGGATTGGGTACACTGCATTCACCCTAAATGGCTCCAAATGGCTTAGACTTACACAAGGACAACTTTCTTACACCACTCATTGTAGTATCCATTATCCTACAGCTCCCACACACACAAAAAAATAGCTACGCAACCCCAAAATCATGTTAAATGTAAGCTTGGGCTACCTGTGGTTTAACCATTTTGAAGATGGCGGCAAGCTGGCGGGTCTCCGTCATTCTAGAACTATTTTTTTCTTTCCAAAGGCTTAGATAAAAAATCCATGAAAGAAAAAGTAGTAATAACACAATTTTCTTTGCAAATATCGAAGTAACGGGTCCAACAGATTGTTCATTTGTAAGTCAGTTCGTTTTTCATTTCCGCAACCGAAATGGCAGAGAGCAGAAGATTGAATGTGGTTTAAGTTTTGAACTTTTTTTCCCTGCGCAGCTCGGCGTTCCAGGCAATTAAATCTATAACAAAGTTTTCTCAGTTTATACGGTTCATGCCACTTCCGCTTACAGTAAATGAAAAGATTGTGTTCCTTTGTGAAGTATCAACTCGGTTAGTTTCTATATAGTTTACGGCAATGTGTCTATAATGGACAACTAACAATAGTCAAAACTGAACACCGTCTGTGTCAGCAAACTAGTAATATTTGGAAACAAAACAAGACGAAAGTTTCTGTTTCCTGAACGAAAAGTCAGTCAGCTAAATTTTGAGTTTGAAACTATAGAGTTTTAGTTCAATGATAAATACGGAATGTTTATTAATAAGGCATTCAGATCCAACATTGAGGTAAACGCTAAAAACTAAAACTGGTAATTTGTGTCGGCTCTTGAAAATAAGATGTAAATTTCCGCCCAACTTTGAACTTAAAACTATATGTACAGCATGAATGAGTTGACCTACCCCAAAATTTTTGTTATCATCTGGGTTTAAATGAGTACCTCCAGTTCCTGGTGATTATTTTCTTTGAAGTTTGAAGCTCAACAATTAGCCATTTATTTTCATTTTTGTCTGGAATGAACCACGTGCCATGCATTTATGTTCACGTGGTCAGATTCCATGGCAACAGTGAACGACTCCATGATCCACTACACTACAACACACCGGATAGGATTTCGTGTCAACTCAGAGTTCGTTCCATTACTCAAAATTAACACATTTTTCGCAGCACAAAAACTTATACGCGATATATTTCCTGCTGTCGCTCAAAACGGCACAAAAAGTTAGCTGGAAGACTCGTTCAATCCTGGATGTGTAACTTAAGCAGAAGTCCTATTCTCTCAGTTAGGCCCAAAATACGAAACGGCTCCGAAAGGCCGACATATCATACAAGGATTACCAGAGATAGAGAACGCAAATACAAGAGTGTACATCGTATTTTCCAATTAAATAAAGATTTTTTAAGCTTTTGCCTAGCTATTTTATCTTTAAGATAAAAGTTGCCACAGTTATTCTAAGAGAAAATGTATGGGGCAGGGAGATGTTTTCACGTTTTGTGTGTGTCTGTGTGCGCGCGCGTTGGGTGGCGTTCCCAGGCGTTTAAAACGCGGCTGTGAAGCGCGACCAATAAGCGTGTTCCTTCCCAGAAAGCCCCTGGCGCGCCTCCAGACAGAAACCTGGGGACGAGGCAGCGTACAATAACTATAAACTCGTTTTTACAGTACGAGCCTCGACTTGAAATTGAACCTACATTAATACCGACGAGATCTGAATCTCCAACAACACACAGAGTTGTGAATATTTCATACCCACATTGGAACTTATGAATATTTAGCATCAAGTCGACGCTCATACTGTAAAAACAAGTCTGGCAAGCGGAAATACGAAACTGGCATGTTACGAAGGACTGGACATGTTATGAAGATGGATAGCTTCCGCCTTCTACGCCAACTACTGTATGGAAAGCTCGTCCAGGGCTCGTGTCCACTGGACGGCCCAAGGCTCGATCAAAGACCGCATCAAACAGCTTGGTCTACCAACGGGCGAGCTCGAAGCACGTGCATTAGACGGGGCTGAGTGGCGCTCCCTGATAACAAAAGCCTATACCAGCTTCAAATCCAGCCGAAGGGAGCGCATTATGGGTGCAAGGGACCGGAGGAAGTCAGTGGACCCTCTTTCGGCGACCGCAACAGCAACCCTCCAATACCTCCACCCCCCCCCCCCCGAGTCTGCGCCCCCAGGATCGGGCTCGTAAGCCGCACCAGGGCTCATCAGAGGAGAGCGCACAACAGTTGATTTCATCAGGGTCCCAGCAATGACGACATATATGTAGATCGTTGCATATCTCAAAAGCTCTAACAAAGCTCCCTCTATTAATTCCCCGTCTTTGAAAAGCCCCTCCCCCCCTCTACAGCTTTGAGTTTCTAACGAGCCTTCCCTCGAAAACAAATTGTCAAGGTTAAAAACACGACAAAATATGGCGCCGGAAATTTTTATTCCTCATCCAACTGTCATAATCGCGGAATACTGGAATACTTTGCACTAGTTGTTTAACCTATCAAGTTTTGTTTGTTTGTTTTTTTGTTAGGCATTGCTATTTAGCACTTCAGTATGAAATATGCTTGTATTTAAAGCTTGTGTCTCTTTAAACTCACCTCTTTAAATCATGAATATCAAATAACTTTAGCACTTAAAGAAATGCAAAGTGTTTCAAAATTCATTAAAGCTGGTGACTCTGTCTTTGGCTTCCATGCAGTGAGCTTTAAATAACCCACTTCCCCACCCCTCTTTAAAGCAAAAGATAGAAAAGACAGGAAGAAAAATCGAGATGAAAGGAGAGGGAGGAAGAGAGAAGACTATATGAGAATGTGGCCTTCCCTCTTGATACGTCAGAGAGCAGGTCAAGAAGATTCTTTATGACTCACTGTAAAAGGTTCGCAAAACTTTTTAAAAATTTTAATGATATATTTACAATTTTCAGTGCTTCAAGAGGACCAGAGATTAGTTGCTCAGGCAAAGTGGATCCCGTTTGAATTGAAGACGCGTAAAAGTCTGAAAGTAAAATAAAACAGCAACGTGAAAAATTAAGCCTTTATTACATGTAAGTGTAAATTTTTAAAAGTCTTTAACAAGAGTACATTCTTTCCTCTCTATCCGTCCGTTTTCCGTTATTTATCTGGCCGCTCGTCTGTCTTCCTGCCTGCCCATTTATCCGTGCATCTATCTATCTGTGTCTGTCTGTTATCTCTACCAATTTAGGAATAAATTTTCTATACAATATTCCCGACCTGCTTAGACTAAAACAAAGTTTTTTTAAAACTAACTTTAAGCCGCGCTGCAACAAAAAAAAGGTCAATGAGGACGGCGACGAACTTACCCTAAGAAATCGTCAATGTCCATCGTTCTCGCTCGTTTGCTGTCGAAACCATTTTCTGATAACAATTGTTTAACTTTTTCTTTTATGTCAAATCCTTCGTCAATCATCTTAAATTGAATGGAGACAAATACACGTAAGTAAACCTGTTTAGAACACTCGGAAAACACAGTTCATTAATAACTATTAGTTTTGGTATTAATTGGTATTGTTTTTGCACTGTTTTATGAATTTTGCTGAATGAAAATGATGCACACCTGTTACTGAAGCCGTGCGCAAACACAAGTTGAAAGATTGACAAAACTGACAGGTCAATTCACACTCTTATGGAGAGCGTTTCTTCCTCGTGATCTGAGAAACTGAGTTAACAAAACAGTTAAGTTATAGATACTCTGACTTCCAGCTCGTTATGAAAACGTGTATCTTGACTTTCAGATAGAAATCTACTTAGGTAAGCGCTAAGAGCAGAGAATAAGCGCTCTATTAATACCTCATTATTACTATTGTTTTTATTATTATTATTATTATTATTATTATTATTGTTGTTATTATTATTGTTATTATTATTATCATTATTATTATTATTATTATTATTATTGTTATTATTATTATTATTATTATTATTATTATTATTATTAT
>JAOBRG010335673.1:0-15150 GCA_027574985.1 Umimayanthus nakama
CCCCTGGACACATGCTGACGACATTTCGGCTACAATGTAGCGCGCTACATGTATCCTAGTTTAGCCAGGCCTTAAGTATACGAACAATTCTGCATTTTCCGAATGGCACATTGAGCATATGAAAATCCGTTTTTGATTTTCATACGCAACTACTTAAAAATACGTTTTTTATACGCAATAGTGTGACAGGGCCTTAAAAAATGTTTTTTTGCGTTATTCTGAGAAAGGCAGATCTTTAACGAAGCTCTTTTTTTACCTCTTGTTATCTTGAAGCAGTCTGATATACTTCGGATTAGTATTAACTATGGTCGATACAAACCCAGTTTATTAAAAGCTTAGATAGTTGTCAGTGATAATGCTTTTCTAGAAAGCGCTAAATATACCAAACATGTCATTTGGATTTTTTCAATGTTTCACGATTGTGTCAACAGATATGAGTGGTATCAAATGGGAAACTCTGTTGTGATATCTGTGTATGCTAAAAACAGCGATCCAGAAAACTCAACCTTCGAAGCTAGTCAAACTATGGTGAGTCATACTGTAATGTAATCGAAGTGTTCAAAGCAAATTGGCGTACTTGAAAACCATTTAAATAGTGGTTTAAGTGTGGTAAGTTCACTGAAGTGCCAGCTGTAGAAATATCCCAATCGCTACCTTCAGATTGATAGCCCTATACTCTAAAGAGGAAATGGACCCACTCAGAGAAAGTGTCAGAAAGAGAAACCTCTGACGCTGGTGGGATTCGAACCCACGACCTCCCGAACAGATCACCGTTGCTCTACCAACCGAGTTACAAGGCTAGATGAAAGCTGGCCGCGGGAATTAAGACGGTAATTTGAGGCAAATAAACACGTAAGTGAAGGGGTAATCAGTAAGGTCTGGCTGTTGAGCACTATTAAGCATACGATTTGAAACCACCCTTCACAAAACCTCAAGGTTTTCCACTTTTTCGCAAACGAACGCTACGGTGGACTCATACTATGTTGCAAACTCATTGTTTTTGTGTTCCAAGTCCGATATCGTACCTAACATTGTCAAACTACTTCACCCTTGATTGCCAAAGAACCTCACTCCAATGTGGTAAGGAAAAATGTACAACATTTTCCGAGGAGGATGAGGTGTGTGAATGGTGAATAGAAAACATTTTTGTTGCATAAGATTAGGCTGGAAAAGTACGTTGCTGTGAAAACGACCCTAAACATCTCCCAAGATTTGAAGATTCACTTGAAATGCCACTAAAGCCGTTTTTGAACTGACCGGTTCTAATGTGTGCATCCCGTAAGTCTGCTGGTCCTGTTCTCTTCTTCTATGAAAAGAATGTCGTCCTTTCCCAAAACTAAGACTTGATGTTATGACGGCCGATCATTTTCTTTGTCTTCGTCAGTTCATTACTGATTTAGTCAAGAAAACTATTTTTTGAAAAACATTTGTCCCTCTCTAGAAAGCTCCCCCTCCTTTCCATGAAGGAAAGTACACAAAACAGTTCTTACAGACAGTGAATTGGGCTAGCGACTTTGCTAAAACTTTACATCAGGGTATGCACTAATTTTTATGATAAGCTTAATCAAGAATGTCTGAGACAAATCCTGGGGGCTTAGAAAGAGTTTACAGTATTATGAATTGCTTGTGTTGTCTTCAGCTGTTGCAAATAGAGTTAGAGATCTCAACAAATCATTATTTTTAATATTAAAAAATTATAGACTCCATTCGCTCAACATCTGCCAACTGTCTGTTGGCATTGTGATATTTTTTATGTTTATATGGCAATATATGCCAAAATATCAATTTCTTGACTATTGTCATTTTTGTTCTCCTTCTCATGATTTAACAATACAATGTTTTGCCATTCTCCCCCTTCCTCCCCATACATTTACTACTGATAGCAGGTTACTGATATCCCAATGCTTTACGATACTTTTTGAGAGAGATGCAGTCTGATTTTTATTTTTTTACGGACAGATTGCTGCTCATATAGCATTTGGAGAAGGAAACGAATTCGACTTGGACCTCTCTCTACACGGGGTAAGTTGTACCGATTCCCGGCCGGTGACTCCACATGTAATCAATTCTTGTAGTTCACATTTTAATTTTATTTTTGCTAGATCAAGCTCTTCACTTGTACTGAATAGTTTTTATATCTTTTTGTTTTATTGAGCTCTAGTCCACGTACTGCATTAAAGATTTTCAGTAAAGCTTAGCCGCTCTGCAAACGCGTTTTCTTCCATTGATTATTGAACAATAACAGTACAATAACCGGAACCTTTTAACAAAATGTAACAATTATTGCATTTTTGTTTTCTGATGGTCAGTTTAAGGGCTTGGTTTTAACCCAATGGAATTTTTTGTTCTCAGAGTGAAAGACGACCCAAGATTTTCGTTTTCTTCCAAAAGACAATTTCATATAGGAGGTTAAATAAAAACGCTCAACATGTATAGAGGACCACCAAAAGCGGAAAAACCTTCGAGTCCTGAGATGGTATACACTTTGTAGATTTTTCTTTTTTTTGGGGGGGGGATAGGTAAAATATATGGGTTCCCACGGTAAGACAAAAGTCGGTAGAACAATCTATTTTCATAGTCGGGGAATTGGTCAAGGAACTTCGATTTGGTTCAATAAGATCCAGTGATTCTCTTAGAAACAAAAGTCAGTGAATTTTATCTTGTTTCCAGGGCAAAGCTTTCTTGTAGAAAAGTCGCATTTTTTCAAGACTTTTGTCCGATGTGTATTAACGAAGTTACGTCAGGAAAATTAACATTGCTTAAGGTGAACGGTAACCTCAAGTAAATATATTAGTAGTACCGCATGCTCGACAAACTTCGAATCTAACATTTTCGTGTTTTGTATTTTTCTGCAGTTGATAGAGCCCGAAAAGAGCTCGGTGCTAATGTCTCCGACTAAGGTGGAGATTAAACTAAGGAAGGCTGAAATTGGCAGCTGGAGCAACTTGGAGCTCAGAAAACAAACCGACGAAAAGCCGTCAGAGTGAAAGAACACTTCGGTTTCACTTGAAATTGCAATATCACTACCGCCTGCTTGGTTAGATATTGTGGGCTGCCGTGGATATCTTAGTGTCGACTTCTAGCTACTTCTGATCGTTTTCAGCTCTTGCCAGAGTTAGATAAACTTGGGGCGGAACCAGAGTTCAGTGAGAGGTGGTTCCGGCAAACGTCTAATTGTTGCAACCTCGTTCCCAGGCTCTTTCCTCTCTCGGGAGAGGAAAGAGCCCGGGAACGAGGTTGTAATTGTTGTTGTTTAACAAGTCTTTTTCACTTAACAAGTTTTTTTTCTCACAAGAAAAAGTATGATAAAAATCTTTGGGTTTCCTTTTAGGGGGTTCGACCGTACCACCCCTAGATCTTCCCCGCATTCACAGATTTTTAAGTTTCTCTCAAATGCGCCTTTGTCCAAATTTGTAGACACGAGTGACGTGGGACCTACCGAGCAGCTATGAAAGCGATGATGCTAAAATGAGCAGGTCCGGGTACAGCTGGTACAGGAAAGGGTCAAGTTTATATTTATGAAGAACGAAGCACCTTTTCATTTGTTGTTCTGAGATAAGAATTTATTGTTATTGTAACAGCTTACCGGCAATTTGTCAATAAGCTTCCAGGTGAATTTAAATTTAAATCGATTGTAAACCCCTTGCCAAACAGATATGCAGGTAAATAAAAATCAGTGCAAGTATTGATTTTTAAGTTGCGCTTCGCTTGGTCACCAACTAGCACTAACTTGTGTGGACCAGTATGGACTTACAACGACTTTGAACGAGTTCAGACTCTAACGCAAGTCGACACAAGTTTGTCATGGTTTGAGCTTGCCCCACACAACAATTCAAGTCCGCGGCTAACAAAACGAGAACTGAACGCAAGTTCAAACATTTGTGAATTTGCACTTACTTTTGTACGTCGATTTGCTGTTCCGTTCGGTTTATATTTAACGCTCGAGTTGTGTGGTGCAAAGCAAACAAGCTTTTTTGATTAAACAAAGCAACTCAAACAGTTTCAAACGCGTTGTAGTCGTTGCAGAAGACTATTGCACCTGCACTTGCACAAGATAGAACGAAACCTGTTGTGTTTGGACAAGCTGTTGATAAGAACTTACTTGTAGCAGTCTGAATAAAGATAAGCATGGAAATAAAGAATAGCGTGCAAAGAACAATATCGTGTTGCCGCTAATTATAGTCAGTGTGCGTATGTATTTACACATACATCGTCAAAGTGATTGCGAACGCAGGGTGTATGAGTTAAAACCTTAATCACATTGTATCTTTGGACTCTAAATGTCTCGCACAACTGAACTCGAGCCCCAAACCCGCCGACGCAGTGAAACGTGGTGTCTGAGGACGTTCTTCATGAAAGCGCAGTGCAGCCAGTTAATACCAGACGGATCTCAGCAATTAGACTGAACTAGCCTGCATAAGAAAGGGAAAACTAAGGAGAAAACAAACATGAAGGCAATTCGATCGCTGTTCTATCTCTGCTTTGCTCTTCCCAAGAAAAACAGCCGCTTCGAAATTCTCAAGATGAAAGCATAAGTTAGACGGAAGGCAGTCGCAGATAACTGACGCGGTAGCCTAAACAGAACTGAGAACATTCTAATACTAGTAAAAGTCATGGTTGTGTTGAAATTGAAACTTGCACAGCAGTGTCATTTATAAATCGTTATTGTCGATTGCGATTTGTCTTTTCGTGATTTCTTCCCATATCTCCCTTTCTTGTCCAAATTCTTATCTTGGTTCGCCCGTCTCCGTTTCACCTCCTTGGTTGGTTTAATGGGGTCAATTATCACCCCAGGGAGGGTGGACACCTTCGGTCTGGTGAGTTCTTTCACCGCTGAAGCCGTGTTCCACTGTGGCCCCACCGGGTTACGGATGCTTCGCTCAAACTGTGTTTGACTCGTGTAGGGGTAGGGTAGGGAGCTCACCTGCGGGGCAATTCACATTCATATTAGTCAACCTCGTTTTAACCCACCACTTATGGCTGTAACTGACTAGTGCAGGGTGTCGCGGCCGCTGAACTGAAACCAAACGAGGGGTAATTTTGATGTATGACATAGAGCAAGTTCCAAAGACTTTGTATGGGAATGTTGACTTTTACCGTTATCTGCACCTAATGAAGGAAACGAACTGCAATTTGTTCTAGTAAATGAGAGAGTAAAAATTGAAATCAAACCTCTAGCAAGATAAGCACAGTTGAAACTTCGGGCAAGTCATATTACTTTACGAGAATTCCCCTAACTTTATTTCTTTAGACTACGAGTAAGTACTCCCTATCCTGTGTGAAAGGCCTCTGCCGGCGCGCGGGGTAGGTAATTGCCTAACTTTATTTCATTGGTTGAAAAGATAGCAGCAAAGTCGCAGTTCCCACATTTGCTCCTTCCCATGCACCAGTAACACTCACAGCATACGGTTCTCCTGTGTTACTCTAATTCCACTTATCTTGACGAGATGAAGAGACAAGCAAGCCAACCAAATTCATTGCCCGAATTACCAACAACCATCAGTTGAGCAATCAGCAAAAAACACAAATGAATAGAGCATCAGTACAATATTGTCATCATAACTAAACTCGGGTTCCGGCGATTTATTGTTTGTAACCTATATCCTAGGTTACAGCCTAAACATCAATTCAGCAAACGCATCATACACGTTTTGTACACGTATCGACACTACTTTGTTTTAATACAAAAAAACTCGATCTCGCATTCCCAACTACTGAATAAGAAACACAAATTCTAAAGATAGACTAAATTGTGGAGGTCTTTTGTAGAGCAAGCATGGAATATTTGGTAAATAAGTTCAATTTGTTGTCTGACGCACTGATCCCCCCGCCCCCCCTCCAACCACTGCCGGCTTAACACATGGTCATTTAACGGTTTTTATTCACCTGATTTTTTGCAAAGCGCTTGTTCCTCTCCTCGTTGATGATGACATGTGCCAAATTACGATCCTTGCGGGGAGGGGCAGGGGCTGCCGGTGTCACAAACTTCTTTTTCTTTTTTGCAGATGGCTTTACGCCAGCGCCTGCCCATTCTCCCCACCCAGGGAGGGTCAGGTCGATTTCTTTTGGTGCCGAGGTCTCAATAAGGTCATCTTTTTCTTGAGCAAACTGTTCAATGACATCATCGTTAGCAAATGCTTGGCGGATATCAATCATCTGCTTGTTTTCACTCAAATGTCCGAGTTCTTCATTGGCCCTCATGCCATGGTCTTCGATACTGAAGAACTTCTTCGGGTTGACTTTGATTTCTTTACTTGTCGAGCCGTTTTGTACACTGTTATTTACTTCAAAGCTTGAAATATTTGTAGACACGGGAAGATGTTTTTCGTGCAGTACATGCCCATTGGACATTTGTTCTTTATCTTCTGAACTGTTTTCAGCAATGTTTTTTGAAGTGTCAGAATTTTCCGTCTGAGAAATCAAAAGAATCTCCTTATCCAACGTCTCCTTTCTGTTTTCACTTTTGCTTCTTTTTTTCTTCATTTTCTTTGATTTTCCACTTTCCCTTTTTTCTTCATTCGTCGTTTTCTTCTGTCCCTTTTCTGGTTTCTTTTTCTTCTTTTTCTTTGTCGAAGGTTTAGTATCTTCCGTTTCATTCTCTTCCACATTCTTTTGCTTTTTTCCAACTTTATCCTTTTTCTTTTTCTTCTGTGGTTTCGTAACGACAGGTTGAAGCTCAAACTCGTCTTCAGTCTCCTCTCTCTCAGCCTCGCTGTTATCTGACTCGCTCGGCACAGGCTCCCCAGTTTCTTCTTTTGTAATCGGCTGCAATCTTTGCAGCTTTGCTGACGGTTCTGAAACGGACAAAACCAGAAATTTAAAAATAGTCCATTTCACGGTTCCTGAAAGGTAACCAAGCTTTTACATGAAACCGAGGCGAGGGTTGTCCTCGCACAGTTAGATTCCAACCGTGAAATGGACTATTGTTTTTCTGCGGTTGACCTCAAACAATACCAATTTTTTGTTGATAAAGCTCACTTTCTGATGCAGAGCAACTGACTTTTCTAAAAACCTGTCTTCCAGACATATTTTTTGTGCCAGTTTTCTGTTCAGTGTACCTCCTAACTCGGTGACAAAAATGCAATTAATACAATATTTTGACTGCAACTTCACAAGGACATTAACTTGGTTTAGAAAACACAGAAAGATCGAGTCCTGAGCCTTCAGCTATACTATTTTTGTTCTAACTGTTTAACTAATCAATTAACTAACTAACTAATTAACAAACTAACTATTTATCCAATTACCTACCTAACTACTCTAACACGAGCCAATGAGTAAATTTAATCAAGTGCTAATGAGTAAATTCTATTGTTCTAACTCATTTGCTTTAGATTTGGCACATGTGAAGTTCGACGTTTGACCCGGGCCGAACGTACTAGACTAACTAAAAAACAACCTAGCTAACTAACTAAATTTTTTGAAAAAGGTTCGCTATTACACAAAACTTTACCTTAAGTTTCTTGAGCGGTTTGTGTGGCTCCTTCCTCAGAAAGTTAGTGGAACTGAATCGACTACTATGAAAGACATATTGAAGTGTAGCTATTGGGAAATGCGAGTGGTTTTGCTTCCAAAACCAACTCTAAAAGAAAGACCTTATCTGGCAGCACTATAGGTATCTCTAACAAAAATTATCAGTCCAACTTGTGTCACTAACCATGGTCAGCAGCTGAGGTAGTGGTCAGCAAACTTGAATTACCCTTAGTGTCCAAACTCCATGGATTGTCAGAACTAAGCACCAGTCCACCAATCGGTGTTTCCGCGACATCCTCTTCTGCATCGTTGACGCCTGGGGTTTCTTGTTCTTCATCGTCAGATTCAACAATCTTCTTCTTCGTCAGTTCATGACTAATGTGAAGCTGTTCTGCAAGAGCTCGCTTTGTCTGGGAATAACAACAATTATAGTAAAGTATTAATGACACGAGGTAAGTATATCGCCGCTTTCCACCAAGACCTGATGAGTATTTCCCGGGCATCAGTCCAACTGCAAAACACAATGGCAAAGGTTTTGGTTTCTGCCACAACTCACCAATTTTTCATGCTATGGCCGACCATTTAGTGTACTGGTCAACGAAAAAGGTAGCTTTGGGCATTTGCGCCCCAAAGCGTTGCCATCTTTTTGTTTCTATTGAGGCCTGACATGCATACCCGTATAACGCAATACTCCAGCTCATCTATTCCAACTTCCCGCGTGCATCCAAACTCGATAGACGCACGCAAAGCATGGACCATATCTTAATTAAAAAATGTTTTAGCATATTTCCTCCATATTGCACGATTTTTTTATTCCGTTTAATAGATTTTGGACATTGTCTTTATTGCTGAATTTTGTAAAAGACCAGTCCTCCCGTAGTTTACTAATTTTGTAAGATTTTATACATTTTGAAACAATTCTTTGTTAATCGCTGTATTTGCATGCAACAACCGGGTATCAGAGCGTTTTCAATATTAGACTTTCCGAACTCTCAAGCTGACCCAGTGACTAGCGTGACCACATGGTTTCACTTTAGGCTTTCTTGCCATGTAATCTGTAATAAACTCTTTTTTGCACTTGCACAGTTATAACAAACAAACAAATAAAAATACAAACTAACAAGCAAATCAACGTAGCCAAATGACAGACAAACAAGACAGGCAGACAGACAACAGTAGGTATACTAGCAATGAATGTAATTACTTGGGAAACAACTTACTTCAGGGTCCTTGTGTCCTCGGATGATCAGATTTTTTGCCCACTTTGATGTGTTCTTGTGTTTTAACGACATCCGCTCCTAAAGTCAACATAGTATAATTTTATGCTATGGGAGTCACAAATACAGGGAGTCACTACATTCAGGGGGTCACCACTTTCAGGGAGTCACTATACTCAGACAGGGTGTCACAAATATTAAACTACAGCAACTCATCAAGTGTATGAACAACCTTTAAACTTTTCGAATTGTCTTGCCTGTATTGATCATTGCATTTGGAAGCGGTTCAAAGTTTAGTTTGCTTGATATATTTTTAATATGCCCTTTGCCTTTAGGTTATTTGTCATTTCAGTAAAAACCGTTCTTGTCAGAACGACATACGCAATTAAGTTCACAAAATTTAAAACAAATTCCTCGGCCCCGCGATTCCACAACCGTCTGCCTCTCTTTATGGAATCCAAACCGCAACCATTATTTTCCACGAAAACAAGTGGTAAACAAGGCAGTGACGTTTCTCCCGTGCACTTGGACGATTTATTTGAAAATGTCACGTGTATCTGATTGGCCAAGTCAGAGACAACGCTTACATATATCCTACCCTTCTATTTTTTTTTACTTTCTCTTGAATTTGATATGACATAACACTAAACTGGGCCGTTGAGAATGAACCGAGTTTAACGCGGCCACAAATGGAAGCATTGGGCTAGATTTGAAAATAAGTTCGTTGCAACGCAAATGCAAAACAAGCTTTCAGATGGATTTTAAACCGCCTGTTTATGTGGGAAAAAAGATTTCGCGAATACAAATCATATCAATACATGTTGACAAAGATTTGAATTATTTTATTTACTTAAGTTAAACTTCTAATACTCGTAATCAGCGTTTCCAACCGCCCCTGATTCAAGGGGAAACTACTTTCAGGGGATCACCACTTTCAACAGGTTCACTGCTTTCAGGGGGCAACTATTTTCGGGGAATCGCTACTTTCAGGGTGTCACCACTTAAACGGTTAACTACCTTCTTCACTTCTTTCAGGAAGCAAAACATGTCAAGACTAAAGCGTGATTCATTTGGAAACACGATATATTTGAAATGTACTAACGGCTTGAAACACAAACGTTTCTACATAATGTCATATTCTTTTAATCGCATTTTTGTTATTAAAACTATACAGTTCATCTCACAAACCAGAATGACTCTTATTAGTCCAATCAGATACTATTTCATTTTCTTTTATCTTCAAGTGCAGTATTTATGTCTTGTTTATAATTTCTAAGACTAAAAGATGCAGTTTTGTTGTTGTTGAAAGTGTGAAACTCAGACTACTAAACAAATTTATCTGGTACCATCACTCGTAGTTTCTCGGCTTTCTGTAGTTCTGCCTGGACTTTCTCCTGGTCTTCCTTCTGCAGATCCTCAATAGACAGCTTTGTGGCAGCACGTTGTTCTGCTCTCCTTTTTATCCGGTGATACCTTGAGGAGAAACGATAACGCAATCGATTAGTTTCTGCAGCAAAACCAAGTACGAGTTCCACAACAAATTAAGAAAGCAACTCCTAGCTCTAAAACTTAGCCTAGCCTGCGACGCAAGCTGTGCAGGCTAGTTTAGCCGTGGGCAACAGGTTAAAATACCCCCAAAAGTCAACTAAATGGCTTGAAAGAACTTTTGAAGGTCATACAGAAAAGTCTACAGGATTCGTACACCTTAAGAAATTCAAAAATCCAGGGTTTTCTAGGGCTGTTTTACCGTTCTTTCCAGGACTTTTGCAGGGCTCCGGAGCCCGGAATGAAAAAAACGTTCACAAAGAATTGTTTAAAAAAAACTTAAATGTTAAAATAGTTAATGTAATCACACTAAAGCAACAATGGGCTCCAAGTGTATCATTTCAATACTAAGCAGTGGTTTCTACTCGATTGTTATTGTAATGAAAACAACAAAATGCTTCATTTCGGGAATTTATTTTTTCAATAAAGTTCTGGGAGATTTTCCAGGGCTTAACAAAAATATCCCAGGGCTTTTCCAGGGGTTTCCAGGGCCCATACGAACCCTGAGTCTAGCCGTTCACATGATTCAATCATGAATGCCTCCCAGAAAAACGGAATAACACATGTAGATTTTGACAAAGGTAGTTGCATATTTTTAGAAAAGTGCAATAATTGGGCCGCCTAAGTCATTTCAAACCAACCCCTTCCCCTTCGCTCCCTCTCATAAATCCTGTATTTGCTCCAACTTACATTTGCAATGCAGGTTCACTTCATTCAGTTTTAGAATCAAAGCAGCACATGTTTCAATAAAACATGTTTAAACAGCTTTTGAAACGTCTACTTTTCAAACTGGGATTTTTGTACTCCGTTCGAGATGGCAACATATTCGTGGGCAAGGCCTACTGGACATTGAGACGAGCCAAATAAAACAAACTAACTTGGCCTGTTATTATGAGAAGTTTGGCTTTCAACATTGTTCGTTTTATGAGAGATTTGTCGGTGACCAGCAACTAACAGCATGCAGGGTCTTTAAAAGAGGAATAATGTGAAGAGGTGCTACTGTATTAATCTGTATTCTCTTTTTCCACTTACTTTTTACTCTTGATCTTTTTCTGTCGCTTACACTTCTGTTCGTAGTAGGATTGTAGAGCTCTCAATCTCTGCAGCTCATGCCTTCTTTCCTTGGCCTGTATCAACACAACAGTGGAGAGTTTAACACAAACTCTACAATAACAGTACAATACATATATGTTATTTACCGGCTGGGAGGTCCGTATAAGGAAAAACTGTGACCAAGGTCACCATATTCAGGCCGAGGTCACAGTTTTTCCTTATACGGACCGACCATAAGCCAGTAAATAACTTATTTGCTTTTTCCTCTAAATGGACAAGCACATCAAGGGGCGAACCAGAGGTGAAGCAGCGCAGGTTACCGTGACTGTGGTCAGAGATAGGAAAATCTTGCCCGCTCACGAACATGCTAAGAACCAATCATAATTCAGTATTTGTTACTGTAACCGCAGAGGAAAAAATAAAAGATCTTTATTTAGTACTGTTTTTTTAGGTTTTTTCATAAAAAGAAACAATTAATTAAAAAACAAAGATAGTATAACTACTGTATGTCCAGATTTGAACTGAACTGAGCTTGTCGTTTGAACGCAGAGTGTCTTGAAAATAATACCAAATAATGAACTGATCACTTAAGTTCCTGAAATCTGTGCAACCCTACATGTATGAACAATTGATCTTGGATTCATTACCCAGGCTGTACTGTAAGCCTTAGACTTTGTAATTCCAAGGCAGACACAAAAATATTTCTATGTTACAGCTGTACAGGCAATGTGTCATTGACATGTATTTCACTTGTAAATTGACCTTTCCTTGTAATTCAGCCTACACTGTAAAGAGGCTGAATAAGACATTACATTAGATAGATAGATAGATAGATAGATAGATAGATAGTTAGCTAGATAGATAGATAGTTTAAAATAGATGAATACTTTATTTAACATGGGTAAATACACTTAGCTGAAAAGCTAGTTTACAGGTATCCCACAAAATATAAAAATACGTTCTAATACACTATATAAAGTACACTATAGATACATATTAAAAAAAACAAGTATGCATAAAAAAGTCAGCACTAGTATGTTAAAATAAACGATATTTGCCATCCCAATAAACATTACATTACAGACAGACACAAAGGCACACAGACAAAGAGGCAGACAGACAGATACAGAGAGACAGACACCTCTTCTAGGTCCATGGCCAGCAAGGCTTGCTCTTCCTCTTCAGTCAGTTCCTTGTTGTTCCTTTCCATCATGTGAGCTGCTCCCCTCAACACAGCTGCAATTTCCTCCTCCAATGGCGTCCTGGGCTGCAAGGCAAGATTAACAACTTAGAATGATAGACATGACAGAAGTGCATCAATGAACTTGTAAAACTGGCCATTAATAAATGCTTTTAAATCATTACTAACACCATCAAATAACTTACCAGTACATAAGTCACATGTTGTGTTCTTTGATCTAGGAAGCTTAATGGCGAAACTACATGCAGATTCTTTAACTTATAATTTACTATAAGTATAAATTACTATCACTGTAGTTATTAGTATCAAACACTGAATTACGTTTCTAGATTTTTGAATGGTTCCACAACAACTGATGTTTGTCAGCTTACAAACACCGATCAACTGCATGCCTTATGAGGAAAACAATTGTTTTCAAAACAAGTTACAGTGCTTCTAAAAATGGGAAATTTACATGAAACGAAAAGGAAAAAAACCTTGTTCTGACTTGGTATTTTTGATACAATAGTTACACCGCTCATGCTTGTTGAATATGAGGTGATTGCAGCCAACGCAGCACTGACTGACTCTTTGGTCATCTAAGTATATCACCTCATATCCAATACACACACGTGGAATAATAATTATTGCAACCTACAACAACAGGGAGCCTTTGTTGGTACACAGTAAACCGCACTTGTGGGAAGTTCATTGGCAAACAGCAAATCACTCTCAGGGGGTGTGTTCATTGGTACCAAGTACCGGTAAGCTACTCAGCATACTCAGGGGGGAGGGGGGGGGAAGAGTGTTTTTGGCACAATCTATTAAACCACTCCAGGAGGTGGAGGAGGGGATATGAGCAGGCACCAAGTAAGCTAGCTAGGTCTGTATCTTTGAGTGGCCATGGCATTACAGTTGTAAAGTTAACAAAAATGTAACTTTTGGACAACTTACCTTAAAAGTGACAGTCATAGTCTTGGTGCTTGCGGCACGAGGCTCAAAGGCATTCATTGGAAAAGTCAAGTGTTCGGCCTGGTTGAATGATATTGAATGAGGAAAAGAAACTTTAAATGCCTACAAATACAGTACAACTTGCTAGTACAAGAGTGCATCAACAAGGCTGGTGGTTTTGAATAGTTATTAATTGATATACTTAAGTTTACCTTAAGAACAGAACCAAAGTTTTAACTACAAAAAACCAGACTTGACACAATGTCTTTTCTGATCCCTTTCAAGTTTCAGGTTGTACAAACCAAAATAATTATAACTGTTTTACTTTTCTTCTTATGAAACATTGGCTTAATTCCTGGTAATTTTAGCCCGGCCTTGTGGTTACTTTGGGTGGTCAATTCCCCTGTTCAACTCCTATGACTATAAAACAGGTACTTACAAAAGAGTAAGTAAGAAAATGTGTCTTGCGCCCCCCCCCCCATTATAGAGTCACTAATGGTGCCCCCCCCAATCTCAAATTTTTGCAGTTGCTGAAAAAGCTGCATAAAATTGTTATTTCTTAATGAAAGCACAATTGACAGATGAATAAGCACTACTGCTGAGCAAAATCTGGAGATAATAACAGACTTAAATACATAATTAATTACACACATACATGTACATATTAAGCAGTAGTTAAATAATTACGACAAAACCTTCAAATGGCTGGGCAAAATGTTGGACAAAATGACAGCACGTACAAGATAGTATGGAAAGGCATTGAAATGAAGGATTGCCAATAGTTATGTGTTGTTTCTACTGAACTCCCAACAGTGAAACAGCTAGCAAGTAATACCTCCCTGTTCTTCTTGACAGTGGGTTCCCATTTACTGATGTCTTTTGCGGTTTCATCATAAGCCACAGAGCGCACAACCTGTTATTATGTATAATAGACAACAAGTTAATGCATAGGTTGAAATATTTTTAGTCCACATTCTCTTTGGCCAGTCAGACCACAAAAAATGGTAACAAGTTTTTCAATTATTTATTGAAACTCAGCAGATTCTAAACTGCATGGCAACCTTGCTTATGGATTAGAACCATTTTCTTCTCCCAGAAAATGTAGTACAACAATTAAAAAAGAAATGACAGGATAGTTGTCAGAGCCTGAAATAAAACGTTCCTTCTCCTACATATGATACTACAACAAAAACACAAAAAATAGGGAATGGGTTTATTGACAGCACAAGGCTCGGATAGTTCTCCACTTTAACAATCATGTAATTATGTGCCAGTCCAAACAAACAATTACATTGAGAACATTGTAACACTGAACATTTTATATGAAATCAATGTACACCATTTGTACCTTCTCAGCATGTGGCTTTGGAAGGGGAACATCAACCGTGGAAGAGTTCTTTTGCATGCCATCCTGTACAAAATGAAAAGAAGTTATTAAGCACTCAGTTAGCCTCCAATATCCATGGAGCAAATGGATGCTGTTGACTTTCTGACAAATTTGTACACTGTATGTGACTACACCCAACCTGAAATTGCAACAACTGTGAGCAGTGACATCCCAGCTGGGATGAGGATAGGTAAAGAGGGTACAAATTTTGATTTGACAACAAGCAAACTTTATCCGCTGGATATTTTACAACTATCCCCCAAAGTGGAGGTGAATATTTTTTACTAGGCACCGACACTGAGGGGGATAGTTGTTTTAGTATTAACCAAACAGGTGGATTTTGT
>JAOBRG010335684.1:0-15149 GCA_027574985.1 Umimayanthus nakama
AACTTACTACAACTAAACCTAAATATATGCTTATCAGTGCTCAGCGGCCAAACCTTACTGGTTACCCCCTCACTTTTATGGTTTCAACACTTGGACATGCAAATGCCACAAATATAACACAGACAAAAGAAGTAAAATGAAAAAAAAGCTTAAGAAATTTAGTATTTCTTGTGTTGAACGAGCTTGAACGTCAATATATCGTGTTTCCAGGTACTTACTTGTGCACGGACTTCCAGTTTGCGGTTGTCCTTGGTAGCCCACAAAGCACTCGCAGGAAGTAATACTAGTCTGTTTCGTTTTGCTGTGGCCTGAGTTAGTTGGACAGCGAGTGCATTCGGTGGCAAAACCTTGGAAGTCTTTGTAAGTGGATGCAGGGCAAGCTACATCGACAAAAACATTGAGTTGTAATCAGGCGCTGTCGCCGTATCTTTCACAACCACTACACCACTATTAATGTATCACTATATCCTTATGTGTCACTACAAAAACATAAGAACAACAACTACTACCATCACCACCACCACCACTACCTCTTTTATCAAAGTTAAGTAAAGTGGTGCATTTAGATAGCGCCTTTTCCATGTGACATGCTCAAGGGCGCTTTACAATGATCATTTTACCCCAAGCGGACCGGAAGCATATATAGGCGCAAGAGACAGCCGCATCATATATATATATATATCTACGCCGTCAACAAGAAAGGGTCTAATGCAGAAAACTAGATATTTTATAAAAAAACGACAGTTTCTCTTTCGATTGCTCTAATTTCAGTCGTCTTTTAACTGCAGTTGCTTTAAAAGGCCAAATTTCTATAGATCAAACGAAAATGTAATCAATTATTGTCAAATTTGTTGTTTTTTTTGGGGGGGAGCATGCGCAAAGCCAAAATTGAAAGAAAAACTTCAAACGGCATTTCGCTCAGTTCAATTGTCGCCTGTTTTATTAATTTTTCTCCTGAAATACTATCTTAGTTTGCATGTGGTGAAAAGATTATCGAACTAGCACCTTTCAATAGCTTGAAACTTGGAGAAAACCAACGAGTAATTTTTAGTCTCTCTGACATGATTCAGTAGACCTTTTTCCTGTTGTCACGCTTCATATGCTGGTACTCATTTTACCGACCCCGGAAGGGTAGAAAGCTGAGTGAACTTTAGCGGGAAAGAAGCTCGCCTAAATATTCAACCCTCGGCAGGGAAAAGGGAACCTCAGGATTGGGAGGCAGGCATCTTAACCGCTGCGCCAACCCCTCCGCTGTCACACCACCTCTATTATCAGTACCACAATCACTGCCACTATCACCGCCACTTCGTTTTTGTAAAAATAAATTCAAAAAAGGGGTCACAGGCTCCTCAGCTACCACTACAACTATCACAGTACCACTGCTGTCAATATTAATAATATTAATTTCATTACAATGTTGTGCAATTTGTACCACTGTTTTAGCCTTCATACAGCTAAGGCTAGTCGAAAAGGAATGAGAACACAAACAGATACAATATTTAAGTAGATAACTACGAATACTGTAATAAATAGTAGAAAAATATTGAAAAAGTTTCGAAACCTCAATGTATAGTAGCCATTAACATGTATCATAATTACACCACCATTACCACTAACACAAACCTTATAATAATAAGAAGAATAAGAATAAGAATAATAAAAATAACAATAATAATAATAATAATAGCAATAACATTTCACGCACTTTTACAGTTCTGATGTGATTATAATTTTTAGTAATGATTTCAGGTTTTTTTATAGGGACTGTTTATCGATAAATTTTAAGAGGTATCACCAAGACATTTTCTGAAGAGTTTTCAAAAGAGCTTTAGAAAAAATTTTAAGATTAACTAGGTATAATTTAAAGACAGACGGCATAGGCTACGTTCGCGCCCTATGTACGTTTCTTTTAGGGACATGCATCCAAACGTTTTAATTTATACTGCAATAATAATAATAGCAATAATAATGCCTTTATTTACTCAAGGAATTCCTTTCACAAATACAGTGCTCTCACAAGGAGCCGTGATATTTAAAAATATGCTAATAGAAATAGGAAAACTATCTATATAAAAGTATATAATACTATAATATCTAAAAACTAAGAAAAAACATCCAAATAAATACGAACAATTGACAGCTTAAGGGAATTTAAAGAGTTAAATGGAGCAAAACTAGTAGCCTGCTGGGCTTCATCCGAAAGACCATTCCAAAAAACGGCTCCCCTGCAAGAAAATGCTATTTAAAGGGCTTCAGTATTTGGTCTTGGGATGAAAATATTATGCTCAGAGCCCCTGAGATTATGATTATGAACTGAATTTCTTAAAACAAATTTCTCAGATATATAATCCGGCAATTTATTGTTCATTGTTTTGAGCATCAGCTCTTCTAGATGATTGGCTCGTCTTTGGGCGAGGTTAGGCCAGTCCAGGTCAGAAAGGATTTGAGAAGAATGTATGTCATAACTAGAACAAGTTATAATTTGTGCTGCCCTGTTTTGTAGTTTTTGAAGTTTTCGAGTTAGGCCAGAGCCAATGCATTTCCAAACTGCACTGCAGTAATCAAAACTAGGCACGATTAGTGGTTTATAGATACTCACAAGAGTTTGATGGGGATATATTGGCTTTAGCCTCCTGTGGGCACCAAGGGCTTTAGCAACCTTTATAGATATTTCTGAAATCTAGTAGGATACCGGCCAACAAGTTCACTGCCACTATCACTACCAACATTGTTGACATATATCAGTACATTTGACAGTTCATGTAACTAATGTACAGGCCTTTCAAACACGTGTTTTCTAGATTGATTTACATGAAAAAAAACTTACGTGTACAATCTCCATTCTTGCCGGTACCGAAGAAACCTTTCTTGCAGGCGCAGTTGTACGCGCCAGTCACGAGGCCACACGAGCATGGGGCGTTAGTGGGGTCGCACGTGCCACCGCATTTGTTAGGATTGACATTCTTCGTTTGGAATGGCTTTTCATGCGGATCTGAAGGACAACCAAACACTTATTTATCCGAAACAAAGCCATCTACAAAGAAATTCAGTAGGATACCGGTCAACAAGTACAGTGGCCTTCGAAAAGTGGTGACTTGCAATTACAGTAAGTGAATTGCCACTTAGGGTTCCGGTAAAATCGACTGACCCACCTCTTTTGTAAAAATAGTTGTCTGTTTCGGAAAAATAGGATCTCATACAAAAGTTGTTTCATGCGTTTGCTTGAACAAGTGCTTTCAAACAAGATTGAAAAAAGCTTTTGATATTAAATAAAGGTAACAACTGAGTGAAGACAAGGCCCACGCAACACCTTTAAAAAGTGTTTAAACCTTGGAAGTCCAATTTATTTACTGTAACAAGCTAGTCCAAGAGGGGGGGGGGGGGGGTCATTCAGACCCGCCATAGGTTTTCGAAAAGGTTGCAAATAAAAGATCAGGCTTTAGCATGGAAGCAGCTTTAGGTTTGCTAACTACTTTCCATTACAACAACTAAGTTTAAGTTAAGAACTGTTGCTAGGCAACAGTCGTTTCACAACATGTCCGCCATCTTGGCCGCCATCTTGGATTTTTTACGTATAAATTATAAGTAATGACGTCATCCAATTAATGTCTAAAAAATGCGCTCATTATCAGACTAAAGGTACCGAAAGTTTCATTTTGAGTGCTTGAAAGCTTCAAATTTTAGGTCGGACAAACGTATGGGGGAGGAAGAGGCTGCTAAAAATGTCTGAAAAGTTTGAAGTTCTCAAAAAAAACCAAAATCTCTCCTACACCTTTTAACTTACAGCCTGCATCGCAGACAGCCCAAACGCCGGGCTGCAACGCAGGCTGCTTAATTTTCCCAAACACTTTTAGCTGCTCCCCAAGTTTTTCTTCAGATTTACCGAAGATATTCGAACGCTACCAAAAACTTTCAAAAACTCTCCATACCCCATCGGTTTTTCTAATAAATAAAGGATGATAATACCAGTTTAGGTTTCACTGGCACTTGCACGTATGCTACACTGTTTCTTTTCGCTAAGAGCCGCAAAATTTTGTCTATATCAACGTTATTTCTCAGCAACTTGAGGCTCAAAATCTTCTAATTTTGTTCTTAACTGTCAAATGTTTTTCAATAGCTGAAGATCAATAAAAATAAGTTCCAGTTCAAACTTCGCATTTCTCATGAGCCGAAAACAAACCTAATGAATAATTTCTATTGTTCAACTTGATTTGTGTTGTCTTTGGCGCATGAGACTAATGACATGCGACGTTTGAAACGGGCCCAAACGTCTTTGGCTGCTTTTTTATGCTCCGTTTTTCTTATGATTTCAGGCAGACAGCACCTCCAGTATTTTTGTGAAAAAATACGTATATATTTTTTTAAAAAAATCTTTTTTTCTTAACATTTTCATTTCGTCCTCACACTGTTCTGAATTTGTTCTTATATTTTTCAGCCGATTTGAGCCTCATTATCCTAAAGTTTGTTCTTTATAAGAAATAGTGTACTATAGGAATTCATTGCATGGTTATAAAGAAAAACTCACAGTTCAGACATTAATAACAAGTCGGCCTTTTATTGTAGGTGTGGCAATGATTGGGAAACAGAGGACTTGGTTATCTTCGATACCTACAGATCGTAATAACTAATTTACTTAGCGTGATGTGTATTTTGCTAGTATGTCCTAGATAAAGCCGAAAAAAGGACCATCCAAAGACAGAAACATAGTTTCACTCTGATGCAGAGAAGGTGTTGCATTAATTTATTTATCTTTAGCATTTTTACCGTAACTGTTTTGGGGGAGGGATAAAGTTTACGTTAGACACTCAAAAAACCACAAGAAGTTTTGTCTTCCAAATTTTAAGTTTGTCTGCCTTTAACCAGTTATTTTATGTGTGTACTGAGCTTATCAAGTTTGAGTTAACACTTTAACGTAATCATCAGCTTTATGGCAAATGGCGTCTTCTCTCACTTGTTATTCGACTGACTGAACAACATTTTTGATCAAGCCAACAATGGCGCTTACAGACTAGTTGGTCGTAAGTCGTTTCAGTACTGTGTTTGCGTTAACTATCAGTTCATTATCTTTCTTTTTCTTTGTTTAGTTTGATTTAAATGTTCTAAACTTAGAAAGTAATTGTGCGGTGGGTTTCTTACTTTACAGTGGGTGGGTGTCTGGTACTAAAACCTTGTAGGAGGCTTGTGTCCTTTTGTTTTCTATACCTTGTGCTTTGCACAAAATCAGAAGAATACAAAATTCAAAAGCTCACCTCCCCTGATGTATACCGCCAGCTTATTGAACTCTGTAAAACCGGACAAATAGAAGGCGTGATCGGCGCTTGTAGCTAAAACTTTCAGTTTATCGTAGACTGTGTAGGCACCCACGGCTAATGTGAAGATCTCAGTCTTTAATTTTTTAAGTTTGTTCGCCCAAGGTGCAGGGTCGCCCCCCCAGTTCCACTCCCCATCACTCAATAAAATAACCACGGTTTTGGCACCAACTCGCTTATGGTTGCTGTAAATTCCTCCGACTACTTCATAAGCCAGTTTGAATGCTTGGTTCATGTTTGTCGCGCCACGCCAAAAAGTTAGCTGGGGAAATCTCTCGTTGAAAGTACATTTGTTCTTTTCAAGGGTCGGAGCTGATATGTAGTCGATGAATATCGACGCGCTACTCGCAAATGGAATTACTTCTACTCGAGTAGCTTCAGGTCCAACATGCATGTCGTTGAGCAAATTTCTGACAAACCTTTTTTCGTCCTGAAAGTTAGTAGGCGACAGACTGCCAGACTCGTCCAAAAGAAAAATCAAATCTGCTTTTCCTTGGTCGAAGCTTGCAGCTACATTGATTTCATTTCTCAGTTTTTTGAGTTCTGTAACGCTTTTTTGCAGGAAACTCCCCTGTATTTGGACGGAGGAAAAGGCAGCCAGGAGAAGAAGAACGAAGAAGCACCCCTCCATTTTGCCAAGTACTGTAGTGCTCATGTAACAAGTAATTTCTAAATATCTCTTCCGCTAATGCGAGACAAAACACACCTGTGAAAACAGTGACGCTGTGACGAACAGCTGAGCGGAACTTGATTCGAGTAAAATGTGCCTGTTTGCTTTACCCACGAGCAGCTGTGTTATAAGTTAATCAAAAGTATTCGGCTCCATATGCTACACTCTCACAAATGCCAACAAGTTTAAGAAAATTTTAATTTGACTTTGAAATTAGTGATTTTGCTTATTTTGATGACAAAGCTGTTGAGTAGCCTAGCGTTTTTGGATTTCAAAAATAAACTATCGTTCCACTACAATTGCAACAGGCTGGCCACATTGGCAAAATTTTACCATACAGATATTGCTTGAACTTGTCTGATAAAAGCAACACAAAATTGTGCTTAAGAGCAAAACATGTATCAATGTTTTATTTTCTAACAATTAATATTTCAATAGTTTTTAATTTTGAACAGCAGTCAACAATCATTCTAGTAACATTGTGCACTTGAGTCTACAAAAGATGTCAACTTATTTGCTTATAAACTTTATTCTTTCACGGGAAACATCAATGGACATCATTTTCTTATGCTTTTCTTGATAGACCAAACCAGGAACAGATCAGGTTTCAATTGTAGATGGCTGAAAAGCTTATTAGAAAATATCTACCACAGGGGCCGATCAATAGACTATTGCGCAGAGAAAGAGAGAGAAGGGGTTAAGTTTATCGTTGCAAGAATTGGCTTTTAGCTCTATTGAAACGCAAGGCTTTGCGCGAGTTTTCGGCTCCATAGAAACTTTTAGCAGAAACGTTTTTTCAAAATCAAATTTTTTTTCAAAAGATGATTCACATCAGTGTTAAAAACAACAATAATTTAATCATTTTGAATCGTGAACGGTTTTAATTAAAATTATTTGTACATAATTTCACGACTATAGTCAATTATCTTTGGTTTTAGTTGAACTTTAAAACATTAATTACCTTCTCAGTACAATCAACAAACACTTCCAAATTACAGCGGTTTGTTCAGTCGGTTTTCTGCAGGATCCATTAAAATAACAAAGGATAACTAAACCGTGGAATTCGTGATTTGAAAAGTACATTTCCATCAAAACAAATTTTAAAAAAATCGTTCCCATCACTTTTCCTCCCAAATTGTTTCCAAAAATTCCAAAATATTTGTGAATCTTTATTAACTACGGTGCTGTGCCAATTCAAGTTTTTATTTTTACCAAATTGCAAGGAAGATACCGGCAATTATGACGTCATTGTGCCTAAGATTCGACCTTTCTTGTGTTGCTCCTCTAAGTCCTTAAGTCAATGTATTGCAAATGGAATCTGAGATAAAACGGAGCTTGAGTAGCTGCTAGTTCTAGTATGTTATACCGGTGCTATACGGTTCCTGAAGTGTTTGATTCACAGTTCACATTCTCAAGCAGCCGTCTTGTAAGACTTCAGTAAATGGACGACAGCACGTATTAGTGCGTTTTCGCACGCACGATTGGTAGCGTTTTGAAGTTTATCATACATTTATAGTTTGATTAAAACTAATGAATTGAAGCGAATTAAAGGTTCCTGTTATTTTTGTGTTAGAATCCAGAGTAAGATCTTACTATAGCAGTTAGACTGCTCGGCTCACGGCTATCATTTCTATGAGCGACAGTAACCGTAAAGGACGCATGATTGTCTTGCAACTGTTATTAACAAAAAAACATTAGATGCAGTATTACTTTAAGTTAACCCACATGGAGCAGTCGCATTAACTTTGGCGTAAGACAAGAGAGACCGGTTAGTTCAGCAACCAGCCGATCTATGTATTTACTTTAACCCTAGAAGACATGAGGGGGTGTGGGGGAAATTTGACTTCCTCTCGATTTTTTTTGCTATAAATTTTTTCTGTTGGATTAACTACCCAAAGCTTTGGTTCAACTGTTCTTTGCTTGTTAACACATATTTTGACATAAAATAAGTGACGTCAAAATTGATACATCATGATAATAATACACGCATTTTGTGTGTTGACTACAAAATTTTAATTTTCGTGAAAAAATGACTAAATGCTGACAACTTTACAATGAATTGTAACAGCTTCATAGAATCCAATCGGGTGAATGTATATTATTCTTGATGTTTAGCCTTTGGTTTTAGTTATTTTAAATAGAGACAACAATTGCCTAAAGTTTAGTAGGTTTTGCGTTATTTAAAACATTTTGCATGCCATTACACTTATTAACTTTACGGGGACCAGCGCCATGTTCATTGCAGAAAAAAATGAAAGACTGTTTAAGGCTCAACAAGTAACAAAGTTTCTGCAGAAACGTTTTGGAAATATGTTCTGCAAACAAATTCCGCGAACCTCCAGAGGGCTTTAAATCGGGATAAAATGTCCTGGGAGATTTTGCCTCAGTGGTCTGGTGAAATTCCCCTCCCCCCAGAAAACTTTTAAATTATGAATCTTTGAAAGGCTCTTTCTGGTGTTCTAACACAACAACTTCTGTCAAAAAAATCTTCGGTATTAATTGATCGCATTTCTTTTTCTTCCGTTTTTTTTGGACATCAGAGTGAGAATAGGAGTTTACGAAATTATCATAACACGAGTCAAAATCAGGTTTTTTCCTATCCCGATCGCATATTGGTCTGTCAAAATCGAGAAAAAATCCGGACGAAATCGAGATGGTTGAACAGTCTGGTAAATTACGACATCACAGTGACATCATTAAAGTCTGGAAATCTCTAAAACTTTCGCGAGTTACAAATGACTCAATCAATGTTCATTTTTCCAGGAATATCAATAAAAAAATTGTGTTTTTCAAAATCCATGCTTACGGTAATTGGGAAGGTGGCGCATGAGAACTCGTACAACTTGATTTAAAGAGTGAATTGGTTGACACGGCAACTGACGTCATTCGAAGGGTTGACGTAAGGACGAATGTCTATTAAGACTTAATTTCACGTTCTACTGCAAGAAACCGCTGTTTACTTATCAATCCAAGTAGACAGGCAAAAAGGACATTATCAAGATTTGTCAAAGTTTAGATCGTAGTTTCAAGTGGTTACAAGTGTTGCCGAGGCTTGTTATACATCAGGACGTGAGAGCCTTTCTCTCATTTGCCCTTTTCCTTTTAGTGACATCAATTAAAGAACAGTTTCCATTTACCATGAAATGGAAACAAGCGAACAGAACGCGAACGAAAACTCTAGGGCCTTGATTGTGAACATTTCGCGAAATCGCGGACCACGTCTTCTTATTTGAAGCTTCTTCATTTGACGTCGTGTGTTTTGTTTTGGTTTTTGATATATCAGGCAAACAAGATTCTGTGCACAGCAAACAAAGTTGCGTTTTAGTGGATTGTGATAAAACGGAGACAGTTTGCAAGCACTTTGTAACTGCATGGACAAACGAACAGATTAAAAACCTCTTAAGAGTTGCCGCTTTTATCTTTCATCCTGGAGTTTAGTTGTCCTTCCTTGTTGACAATCTATATTGATTTGTGATGGGGTATAATGATAAACAGAGGGGATCTTTGCATTGTTATTTCGAAGAAATAGGTGATATTTTCTTAGTTAATGAGGGTCTGGGCAATACTGGAGTTGCTGGCCAACAAAGTTGCGTCCGTTTGCATGAGCCTAAATAAATACGTGAATGATAAATACAACACGGAGTCCACACGCTATTTATGAAGTTTATGAATAAAATAAATGCTGTATTTCAAAACTTTCCTGTCGAGTGTTGCATGTTGATTGTGTTGTGTTTCACTGTACATCGTGCCAATTTGCCAATGAATTGACGTTCCAAATGCAAATTAATTGCTGAGAGCAACTCTAACCAACTCCAGGCATCATCCATTGCTGTAAAGTCGCCAAATTTTGGGTGAATTCTTGCCTTGGATCGACTAAATTCTGGAATTCTCTTCCCATCCAACTAAAACAAAATTCTTCACGCAATAAGTTTTAAAATTAATCTTAAGAAACATCTTTTAAGCCTGTAATTCACTCACGCATTATAAGTTTTACCTACTAAGTAATTCGCTCTTTTTGTAAATCTCCAATTACACAAGCTTTGCATTCGCACCAAACTTGAATGACATTCATGTCGAAATAACTTTTCAAACACAAAGGCAGTTTGAAAAATTATAAGCCCAGTGGTTTCTTTTCGAACTGCCTTGCCATTATCTTATACACAGATTGTTTTTTTCTTGCAATTTTATTTTTAATTTATTTACAATATTCTCCAGTTTAGAATACTTATATTTCGTTAATGGCTGCACCTTTGCAAGATTATTACACTTATTTCTTCCTCAATTGATTGTTATTTGTTACTATCTTGTTATATAATATTATGTTTAAGTCTACGATTATTAAATTAAAGTAAATTTCTGTAAATAGTAAGAAATGGTGAAAATAAAATATATGTATGTATATGTATACTTTTCCCTGTGTTGCGACGAGCGGCTCGTTTTTCAACCGCGACTCTGTGATATATTGGTGTTACATAATTGACTTAAAACTGAACTAAATGCCGCTCGTAGCTGGATGTGTCTATTTCCAGTTTCTCTTTCACAGCGTTCAGTGCCTGGCACAGTGAAATGATTTGATTTTATGCACTGCTCACTTTTGTGTGGGCAATTGTAAGGAGCCCCAGAAGGGAAACGCAAACAATAATGTTAAGAATGCCTCGACTGCACAAACAATAGAATTTTGAATGTCTTGGTTTCACAAACAATAAAATTTCGAATAAGGTCGCGATTGCACAAACAATAAAGCTTCAAATGTCTCGATTGTACAGACAATAAAATTTCGAATGTCTTGATTTCATAAACAATACAGTTTCGACTGTCTCGATTACACAGACAATGAAGTTTTAAATGTCGAGACATTTGAAACTTACACTTGTTTGAGCATTTGGGACATTCGAAGCTTTGTTGTGTGCGTGTCCCTTCTGTGGCTCCATACTCCTGCGAGTATAGGCGATCTGGTATACGTTTTAATATCCCCCTGACCTACACTGCCGAGTCCTCGATCGATATTGGCGAGACAATACTACGTACAAATTGTGTTTTTAAACAAGATTGCATGCAGATTTAAAATAAATTTTGCAGATCATCACAATTAGGATTCGCGTCTTCATGTTTAGCAAGTTCAAATTTCAAGTTCAGTGCTGCTAACTTGTTTGCACAAATGCTTCAAGTCTCGGATAGGTTTAAATAGAATAAAATTATCCAAACCTGTTGCTGCTTGTTGGTTTTTGTTTACGAAGTCCCATTCAAACTTCATCGATCGCCATTTTCCTTTGCAAAACGAGGCCCATTCTCCTTTTACTCGTCGTGTCGCGCGGTCTAATCAGACAAGCAAGAAGAATGGGTCTTGTTTGTCAACCAAAGGATGACCATTCCTACTCGTTCAAAGAGAAAAACAGAGAGAAAGATAAGAAAATGACCCAGGGATAAATATCAAAAGGGCAACAAAGTTACTAAACCGGGTGATCAATTAATCATTCAAATTTGGGGGAGGGGGGTGAACGGGGAAGGGGGGTCCGCCTAAAGCCTTCAAATCCAGAAAAGGACAAGGATAAGGGACAAAACACGGCTACGAAAGAGGGTAAAGCAAACTGTGATGAAGATATTTTTCCGATCAAAATATCTCGAAAACCATGAGGACGGCACAACCCGTGCGCCGGGCTTTAGCGACTTAAAGTCAAAGTGACTGAGCTTCTAAAAACCAAATTCCGACATAAGATCTATCGAAAGAATGCAGAGAAAAATATTCTAACACTTACTTAAGTATCAAGTAAGCACTATTGGAAATCTATTACCGGGATATATAACAACTACAACATGCAGCATGATAAAAACTCACACTGGAATTGTCTGTTCTCATTCTCAAGGATTTTGGCTTGTTCCACTGACCAGTTACCTGTTTCCTACTTCGCTTTGTAAAACGCTGTGCAGCATTCGCTTATATCCCCTTCTTACTTCGGCCAGCAAAAATTTCTTGCTTTTTTTTTGCTACTGTATATGTCTGTATTTTCTGCAATTACCATTTCAGATTTCTACGTTTCGAGTATGGCAGCGTTGGCTGGATATGTAGCGGCGTCCGTTCGAGTTTTGCAGTGGCAATTTCAACACTACGAAAATCGGCCATCGGCGGCCGTCTTGTATTTTTGTTTTTGTTACCACGGCAACAGCGGCTAATTAGGTGATGATTGTAACTATGCAAATCTATTAGTGGGTCATGCATGGGCATGTAGGGTATGTGTATATTTTTAACCGTTTCAAAAAGCTTGGGGGGGGAGGGGGTTCAACGAACCACCCCACCCCCCTTGCCTGTTTATGTGTGGCAAAATAGCCTGCCTGTTTAAGGCTTAAACCAATCGGGAGTATAGCTTGAAAACACGTGTTTCCGGGCTCCTCCTAACCTGCTAGTACAATAAACAAACAGCCTTATCATTCGGACTTCACGTGCACATAAATAGAGAATAATACATGGTCGCACGGAGATATAGAAGAAGATAAATTCCATATCTCAAAGCGTCCATGTATTATTCTGTTTATTATGTAAACAAGAATCAGCCATTCCATAAACCAAAACCATTACATTACCATTACGTCACAAATTACTGAAATAGGATTGGTTTATAATTTTACATGTAAAAATATCGTATTTTTACGTGTGTTCAGATACCATATTTCTCGGTGGTAGAAATCCTTATAAAACACTGCAGTTTATATAATAATGAACAATAAACAACGAACAGCATGAATCGATTCTATATCACGTCTGGTTGTATAGTATTTTGTATCAGAGCGATTTTAGAAACGATTTTAGTTTGCTCTTTCTGATCTAATTTTGGTGTTTCAGTTCGACTGTCTTGTTTTGGGGAACAAGAAAACACATTCTGGGTTTCTCTTGAGCACAGAGCAAACGTGATCTCGAAGTACGGGCACTTCATCTTCTGTCTAGAGTTCTAAGTTTCCAAAAACATTGTTCAAAACCCCTAGACATGAAGACTAAAATCTCTTCGGCGTCGGAGCTTTTCATTCAAAGACTGATCTTCCTCCTGAAACGAGACGCCATGATTGAAAGGAAAATGCCGAAGTGCATGATGGTTTATGGCAGCGATAAGCCATGCATGTTTATTATTATTTTCTTTGCAATATAATTACTTTTCCTTTTTGGCCTTTCGCTGCCATGGATAATTGTGTATAGGTTTAAACTAAGTTGAACATTAACTAGTTTTGTTTTCATTTTAAAGTAATTTTATTTTTAAAAAGTTAATTAGTTAAGTTCATTTCGATAAAGTTTTAAACTGGTTTTTAAAATATTTTATTCCTCTTGGCTCCGTAATGCATACTCTATTTTATCATTGCATTAAAATATTAATAGAGTTTTCATTCTTCAAGAGGGAGAAATCTCCGTTTCTTCCTAAGAACTGCGGTTGAACTGGGTCGTTAGTTAATTTAGGAGTTTGGTTTTAGTTTTTATTTACTATCAACCAAACAAAATCGAAGCTATTCAAATATTAGGGCCTGAGCTACCGTAAATGATCTAACAAACGCCCAGCTTCCAATTAATGCCCCGTATCTAATAAACGCCTCCCTCTGAAGAGAATTTTGAGTTAAACGCCCCCTATCTAATAGACGCCCTCTAGCTAAATCCCAGAAATTGTTTTTTTTCCTTAACTGATAATGTCTTCCCAAGAATAAAGAGCATATAAACCACTTCATCGATCAATAGTTTGTTTATTAACGTCCTCTCTGGACGAAAATTGTTACTGTTTATTAGTGCAGTTAGTTTGTTCCGATAATGATTGGAATGCGTTACTTTGGTTAAGAAATAAACGCCCCCTTTTAATAAACGCCTCGTATCTATTAGACGCCCCCCTTTTGGTACGAAAATTAAATAAACGCCCCGTTTAATAGATCATTTACGGTAATGTGTCGTGATTGGTAGACCGAAAATGAAAAAGCAATGTTATCAGAAAGCAGTTCACTACAACTGACCTCATAAATGTGGCCATCTTTCGATACTTGAAATACGAACCAAAAAATATCCCGTTACTCACTCACCGCTTCCGTCTTCCTTGGTAACACACGTAGAAACCAATCACAGCCTAAGCAAAAATGTTTTTCATTCTTAAAAGTTGAAATGTCCTTGTTTTGACCCTGATCGCTAATTTGTAAGCTCATGTTCTTCTGCAGTTTTTAAAACTTCGTTTTACGTCAATCATGATCTCTATCCAGATTTAGAAAGTGGTCATCAGCCAATCAGAGCCGGTGCGCGTCTTACTGAATATACTTTCTAAACATAGATAGATAGATGGACAAATAGACAGACAGGCAGAAACAGATAGACAGAGAAATTTACATATTTATAAAGTTTTAGTTATAAGATAGCTTGATAGATAGACGGACAGACAGATAGATCAGTAGAGACAAAAACAGACATGCAGACAAACAAACAGATATCATAGATATATAAGCTGTTGGTATAAAATCACAAGACAAATGGAAAACCATAAGGAATTTATTATTGGGAAAGGCCATATTGAAGTCAACACTGTTCAATTGTCTTTTAACAGAATTTTATTAAATTATCGTTTCATTGCTCTGCTTTCAGAGCTTTCAGAAGCCATCTTCGGGCTCGAGACCAGATCCAGACCCTTGCTCTGGTTCTTTGGTTGGCCTCGGCCTCCCACGGACACAACCCATTAACTGACGGAAACAAGGGCGGAGCCCACCAGGCGGTTTGACGCACTCCTCCAGTTCCATTAAACAATCCTCCTGAAATAGCATCAGACCAACATCATTAAAGTTCTTTTATTCACGACGAATATTTTTCTGTGAACACCTCAAGATCGTGGCGCCTTAATACCTCTTAAAAATTTAATTTTAGGTCGCGATTGAACGTTCTTTATCTTAAGTACGATATTCGTCTTCAAATCTTCTTGAATTGAACATACAGTTATGTAACTTGTTTTGGTCTTCCGTTTTTGGGCGCTGGGATCACAAAGGAAAACATGTAGGGAAACATGCAGGGAAAACGTCCAAAAAGCTGCATCTGAAAGCACATCGACAAATGTTTTTTCTACCCAAGAGAGAGGTAAAAGGTAAGGTAAAGTAAAATTTGGCTTTATTGACATGACTTTTACAGTATTGTCAAAGCTCATTTCATAACAATAACACAACTATAA
>JAOBRG010335695.1:0-30146 GCA_027574985.1 Umimayanthus nakama
TATAGGGAAAAACTGTGACCTCGGCCTGAATATGGTGACCTCGGCCCAGAGGCCTCGGTCAGCATATTCAGAACTCGATCACAGTTTTTCCCTATACGGACCTCCCAGCCGGTAAATAACATATATATCATTACTCTCTTATTTTAAAAGAGCAATACGGGTTTCTATATATACCAGAAAAATGTCTTGCGAGCAACAAGTCCTAGTCGCTGTTTCATGAACTGATAATGATATAAATGACCTTTCCTTGATCAGAACTTACAAAGTCGTGTAGACCTAGCAACTTCGACAACATTTCGCAGCATTCCCGAAAATGAAATCTCGATTGTTACATTTCATATTATCAAACGCGGTTTATCGTTGGTATTTTGAGGTTGTTTTACAGCAGAGTCGGGTTTATCACCGACGATTTTCAGATTATGCTAAGGTATTGTTAGATTTTAATAGGAAAATAATAAGAAAAAGGAGCGGGGAGGCCAAAAGGAGGCGGGCTGGGACGAGAAACAAATACTTTTTTTTACTTGGCCTTATCCCTTTCTAATTTATGGTCTCGTTGTGCGCGGCAGCACATCAGCTGGCACACCAACATAAACCGTCTCATAATACTACAACTGAATACGAGCAACTCGAAAGCAGAAATGAGAAGCGACATTGTTAATTTCGTAACATCCATTCCACGCCGGTTTTATGTTTCATTTCGCAGCATTCCCGAACATGAAATCTCAGTTCACTGAGTGTTACATTTTATATTATCAAACGCGGTTTACCGTTGGTGTTATGAGGTTGTTTTACAGCAGAGTCGGGTTTATCACCGACGATTTTCAGATTATGCTAAGGTATTTTAGATTTCAATAGGAAAATAATAAGAAAAAGGAGGCAAAAAGGAGGCGGGCGGGGACGGGAAACAAATACTTTTTTTACTTGGCCTTATCCCTTTCTAATTTATGGTCTCGTTGTGCGCGGCAGCACATCAGCTGGCACGCCAACATAAACCCTCTAATAATATACAACTGAATACGAGCATGCATTCATACAGAACTATAAACTTTTCCAAATTCGATGTACATTCTAGTCCACTATCTAAACAGACAAACATACTTTTAAAACCTCTTTGACCTTACTAGTTTCAAGTAAGAATGTTTATTTTTTATTATATATGTTGATCTATAATATATCTATAATAGTCTGTTACCTAATAGCTATTTTCTTCTAAGCATAAAAATACTTGTCTACAAAACAATATCTCTTCTAGGCTCTCCAAATTCATGTAATAACTAACTTACCATCACTTTTTTATCATATAATTTACTTTTAGAACATCTAATGTTTAACAAGGGAAGCGCACTATCTGTTCGGTACCCAGACATGTTTGCGTAAAAAATATAAGCCGTTACTTTGTTAACGCGAGTTTTGTAGGCACTTCCCTACGCAAATAGGGAAATATGATACTATATAGAAAAATTGTTTTATTTCTGAAAGTGTCAAAAAGTGTCTTAATTTTTCAATGATACCGTTATTGCGAAAAATTCTGGTTCTTACATAAGGAGTGTGATCTCAGTTAAAAGACACTGTTTCATCAGTTTTAAAAACGCTAAGTTATTACTTAAATGTGGTCTTTTCGTTGCAGAAAATGACATGTTCCATCTACATTTTCAATAAATTTTCTGTGTTCACTTCGTGATTTTTTTTTCTTTGCGGATTTTACAATCATGAGTTTTTTTTGAGAAAATGGGTGAAATCAGTGCTTGAGTCGCACAAGACTTTTATTTGTTTTCAGTTCTGTGTTCATTAGTAGCTCAAGGACCTCAAGAGCCTCGAGGTGTCGCGCGAAGGAAACGAGGCTTCTGCTTTTAGACTCAAACTTTGGCCGTTAGAAGCTCTCTTCAAATTAACACGCTTTGTTTAATTTATTGAAGAAACGGGCAATTTGGCTGAGGCACGCCAAATAAGCGACCACCACCCCCTCACCTGACCCGTAGCCTGCGTAGCGGGCAGTCTTGTTAAAAAAGGAAAATTCGATGAAGGGGATCGGGCTTTTTTTTCCCTCCCCTCCCCCAGCCCCTTCCATCATATTCTTCTCCCCTCGCAAGAAATCGAATTTCCCCTCTTTTCAATATCAATAGCCTGCAGGCTACTGACCCGCTTTTCGGCCAGCGAGTACTGAGAGAGTCTGGGAAAGAAATCGGAATGACCAATCACAGCTAACGGAAATGAGCCTGGCAGAACACGTAATCGCCGGCTTTAAAGTCTGGTATAAAACATGGAGGCAACTTGATGTGTTACAGTATTGAAGTATTCCGAGTTTGTGAACATCCAAACAAGCTATTTTTTGAAAATTGAGAACTTAAAAATTATTACTGTTGGGGACGGTGCGGTAGGCAAGACAAGCCTTTGTATCAGCTTTAGCCTCGGCCGTTTTCCTTCGGAATATATTCCCACTGTATTCGAGCAAAGCCCCACTTCCTTAACGTTCGATGGTGTGCCATACATCCTAAGTTTGTGGGACACTGGAGGTGGAGAAGACTATCCTCGCTTGCGACCTTTGTCATACCCAGGAACCGACGTTTTTCTTCTGTGTTTTGACATCTCAACGCGATCATCATTTTTAAACATAAGGGAATATTGGGTACCAGAGTTAAGACATTACATGCCGGATACACCGATTTTGCTGGTGGCAACTAAAACAGATCTGAGATCGAAGTAAGTTTGTTTCTTTAGGGACAATAGTGGTCATGCTCTCAGCATATGTAAGTCAAAGTGTGCTTTAAGCTACTGGCTATTAATACTAACGAGGCTAATATGAGCTTATAATGTTATAAATACGCTGCATTTTTAGTTGAACCCTCCATTGGCATTTGACTTTTGGCTGTTTTGGCATTTGAGGGTAGTTAGTAATTTTGGTCAGCGCAAGTATTCTTCCTGCTCTGATAAACAAGTCAGATATTTTTTCCAGTCGAAAAACAATACATGACTTGATATAGGTCATATGGAGACTTTTAAGTCTTAAAAGACTTAAAGACTTAAATAGTTCTACCTAAACTAGCTGTTAAGCTAATGCTAGGAGAGTGACCTTTTTCGTTGCGTTTTGCTGCAGGAATCTTTTGTGAAATGCTCTCAACCCTCCCTCCCCCCCCCTCCCCCCTCTCAAAAACAAATGATCTGCCTAGTTTTTAAGGTTTGGTAGTTTTTGAGAAACAGTAACATTTGTAGATGGAGGGGGGTATTTGTCCTCCCATTGTTATGGGTGGAAAAAAACTGTCCATTTGACCTGCAGATATTGTAGTTTATGTGAGGAAATACCCTAGTTAATACCTTCTGAACTAAAGGCATGTGATAAAGTGATTTTTCACTGCATGCCAAAAAGTGCAAGCCTTTTAGGGGGTCTTTGAATTCACTCCCCTGGGAAACTTTGAGACTAGACATTGGCGTAAATGTCCTAAGGGCCCTACTAACATATTTTAATACTTGGGAGCTCCAAGTGATTTCTTTTGTCTGAAACTTTGGCCACAGAAGAATTTTTCAGTCTATTAAAGAGGCTGTTATTATTTTGGTTCACAAAAAGAGAGGGTTTTTTTGGGTTGTGAAAAAAGCACTAAGGTTTTTTTAATTTTTTTGGGGGTGGGCAAATTCTGAAGTTGGGTTTATTTTTGGGCACAAAATATGAGCCTCAATCTGACCCTCCCCCACTGTCAATATAATATGTGAGTTTGGCACCTGGGGTCAATGTAGCTCATGGTATACACTACATATACCTGTAGCTAGTGGTGTATAAACCCAAGCAAGGGACTGAAAACGAAGCCTTCAGAGCACTAGATTGTGTGTTTTGTGCAAGGCTTCTGATGGTGAATGAGATGAATCTCTTGACTAAATCATGAGTGATAAATCACTATTATTTTCACCCTATTCAACCATCTTTTGTCATCACTTGGCATATATGAGCCAGAAATACCTCGTACTTGGGTTATGCAATGACTACACAGAGGAAAGCAGGTCTAAAACTGACTTTTTTTGCAGAATTGCATATGATGAGCTTGTGCTAGCTGCTGAGGCAAAACAAGTGGCAAGTGAATTGAGGCTTGAGTATGTTGAATGCAGTGCCCTGACACAAGAAGGGGTTAAGAATGTATTTGAAACTGCAATTCGTAGTGTGCTTAGTTATCGACAAAGCAGACCAAAAGCAAGATCTAGGAGCAGGCGTTTTGGTTTTGTTTCAAGTTCAAAATCATCCAAGAGTTCTTGTGAATCAGAGCCTCCTGTCATGCCACCTGCAGGTTTGTCTGGTTATATCATGTCATAGCCCTGTCACACTATTGCGTATGAGAAAACATATTAGTTAGGCATGAAATTCGAAAACTTATTTTCATATGCTCAATGAGCCATTCAGAAAATACAGATTTGTTCATATACTTACAGTTCTGAGCCTATGAGTAACGGTGTAAGTAGCATATTGATAAACTGCATAAGGCCAGTGAATGACCAACAGACTTTACCTATGAGTAGCATTCCTCTATTGTGGCTCTTGCATATTCAGTGTGTGTCCACCGCATGCTTAGCATATAAACCATGCGCCCAAATATGCACAAAATTCTAAGCATGCTTAAAAAGGATACTCTGCCCTGCTGTATTTGAGTGTATGCAACCGTATGCGACCGAGCTTGAAACTTATACAACCTATGTCTAACAAACCTTCAGCGAATGTCAGCGTCTACCAGCATATGTTTAAATGCTGGCATACACTGTTCGATATGCAGTAGTGTGACAGGGCTATTAGTATTGTTACAAAAATTGTTACAAAAAATCTAGTTTTCTATTAAAGTTTTACATCAAGCAGTCAACAAAACAGGAACTTTAAGTTTTGCTTTAAAAGACAATAAGTGTATATAATATATATGGTTTAATAGATAAATAAAATAACAAATAAACTAAAAATTTAATAAAAAAGTAAACAAGAAGTCAGAATCAAATTCTTATTCATATTGTATGTTTTGCTTAATTGTGCAGTTAAAAACCATGTGTTTGCATTGGTAGAAGCTCAGGTCATCTCAGTAACTTTCAAAATGAAATTTATTTAAGATTTATGTTGTACTACTGTACACAAGTTATTTTCTTTTCTTTGATTGACTTAATGTCATAAAAATTATATTCACTATTTGCTGCTGGGAAGAGCCAAAATTTCTTCAAAATAAAGGGGCAGACCCTGCAATCCCTGGTGGGGGGGGGGATTGGAGGGGGAAGATGGGCAGAAAAATGCATCTGGACATTTTTTTGCTATGTGTTTTAAAATGTTTACAAAACTGCTGAATTGGTGGGCTCTCATGGTGTTGGAGCCACCACTAAATCTACTGATGCACTGTACGGATGGGAACATAAAATATCGAGACATGTGTTCTGACAAAAAAGTACTATTTCAAGAAGTTGTATATATGATTAGACTGATTTGAATGCTGGAACTTGTTAATTTTGTCAACTGCCAATTTGCCAAATTGACAATAGGATATAAAGAAATCCTAGATTAGGATCTGATTTTTTATTAATCCGTTTTATGTTATTGTTGTGAAGATTCGGCCCCACAGATAGAGATTCAGGGCTCAACTTTTGCTGATGACTGGAAGATAATGATGGATGAGGAAGCCTGTGCAGATGTTGTTTTCCACTTCCAGGACACCACAGCACCACTGCAAGCTCATAAGATTGTTCTGAGTTCAGCCTCAAGTGTGTTCAATGACATTTTCTTAAAATCAAGCCGTGCTGCTGATTCATTTCCAGAAATTTTTGTTAAAAATGCATCTCATACTTGTACAAACAGTGAAGCAACAACAAGAAATGCAGCTGCAAAGGGAAAGTGTGAGGTGAAGATGGAGCTGACATTCAACAGCAACATATCCAAACGTTTTTTTAAGCCAGTGCTAGAATTCCTTTATACAGGACTGCCTGGATTTAGTGTTGAGACAGAAAAACTAGTTGTTACAGAAGTTCTGAAGCTTGCAGAAATGTTTCAACTATCGTGGCTGGTTAAGATTTGTGCAAATGTTCTAAATGACGAAGGCTTTTTCAATCCCAGTATTGGTACTTATTGTAATGAAGAAAAGGGAAAGAACATGAAGGAGATGTTCATGGACAAACAGCACCTGTCTGACGTGGTGTTCTGTGTGGAAGGGAGGCAGGTTTATGCTCACAAAGCAGTCCTGATGGCCAGGTCAAGTGTGATGGCTGCCATGCTGGGAGGTTCATTCATGGAGGGGATCACTGGACAGGTATTTGTACCTTCTAATCACAGTCTTTTTACTCGTCATTCGTTTATCACTGTCCTCTTTATAATAGACAAAGAATAACTTGTAGACCATTTCAAGACTCAAAATAAATTTTTCTAAACTTGCTAAAATTCAGTGCTGTCAGTTTTCAAAAACCAAGATATCTGCTGTTAATTTTGTAGAAATTTACTGAAAACGTTCAACACAAAAACAGCCTGTAGTGATCAGTATAACGCCAGCTGTAGCCTATACATCTTGCCTCCTATTTTAACTTGCTGTAAGTACATGTACTTTTATAAAAGTCAAGTTTATTATCAAACTAGCGCATTAACAAAGTGATTGGAAAGAATTAATGTTGGAAGAAAAATAGGACAGCTATCTTTTTTTCTATAACTGTTTCCTTTTTTAAAAAAAAGGGAATGAATACTTTTTATCAGAATTGTATTCTATGATCTTTGGTCTTTCTGGTGCTTAAGGAGCTATTGTCAATTAAAGTCCGTAACGAAGCTGCATTTATTCAAGATTTTTTAATCTGGCAAAAAGGGGAGCTGTCTTAGAGCCTAGGAAACCTTGTGCTTCTACAGAAAAAAATCAAGCTAGTGATAATTTATGCCAAGAATTCGCGTAAGTGACTGCAGTTTTACATGTTAGGTTTGAAAAGATTGAAAATTGCTGTTTTAAATGTGCAATTGTCTTACACCAGTATTTGTTTTAGAGTGTCCTTGATTGATATGATTAAGTTATTTAACTAACAGATCAACATTGGAGATGCTTCTGTGAAAAGTTTCCTGATTGTCTTGGAGTATCTCTACGCAGACAACGCTCCTGTGGAAGAAGGCGATACTGGGGAAATGCTGGCACTAGCCGATAGATTCTGTCTTCCAAGACTTGTGTCTCTTTGTGAGCTGTATCTTACCAAGAAAGTGGAATTTGTAATGTTCAAGAGCCAAGTTAGCAACGTTGTTAAAGTTGTCATCAGCCTGCTTTTACGGTCACAGGTCGGTAATTAGTAATTACAAGAGTTGCCATCATGTTTTACCCATTTTTGAACCGAAGGTGTTGATTCCGTTTGCGGCATTCCATGAAAAGCGGGATGCTAACGGACCAGAAGAACATTGACACGATCCTTTCTTAACTAGATTTTCCTTAGAACGTTTTTGCTTCTTTTCAACTTGGAAGTGACTAACCTTTCTAAGGATGCTGTGTTTTGCGATAGGATTCTCACTGACAAATAGGAGGAATCCTTCTATGGAATTCAAATAGAGGGAATCCTATTGTGGAATAAGGCATTTTCTGATCAGAAGGGCTAGTAAGTGACTTCTTAATTATCTATAATCCAACATTGTCTGGGCTGCTCTAAGTTCCATCTCTTATCAAATGCGCAGTACAATGCACAATAACCGGCCGAATAAGAATATCTGGGTGGCGTATGGCGGCGTTGCAAATTGCGGCAATTGACTAAGGACACACATTTAAAACTCATGTAAACCAAGATCGAACAAGTTTTTGAAACCAAAAAGAAAAGGAACAAACATAAAATCAAAGTGATGTAATCCAGAAACAAAAACAACGGTGCAATTTCTGGTGTGACTTTTGTTAGGAGAAGTTAGATGTCTAAAATAGATTTAATGAACACGATTTAAGTTTTTTAAACAACAACTTAGTCCTAATATGTCCTTCAGTAGTCGCCCTTAGCTTTGATCAATTTTGTTCCTTTGTAACGTCATTTATCGGACAATTTTAATAACTTTTCTATTTATATCAAAGTGTTTATAGACCTTGCTATGGTCCTTGCTACAGGTACTCCCTAAGAAATGCTTAGACTTTCAAAAAATGGTTGTCATTGTAGGTACGAAAAGAATATCATGCTCCTTTGGTATAAACTCATAGGCGAGCTAAATCAGGGCTTTCAAAACAAGCGGGCGACCGCCGGAGTTCTGGCGTTTACTTTGCCTTACACAGCCGGTTACTTTTCAATTGATTCAATACAATTCACTGTCAGTCACTTAGTCAGACAAGAAAAACAGACGGCTACTTTTTCCCAACAGCCGTCTACTTCAAAACATTCTGAAAGCCCTGGAGCTTCATGTTCTATATTCTTCATTTGTGCGCATATTTTCAAGTATTTATACCGGTGCTTGTACCAAGGTTGTCATGTCAACAAATCTGTTTTTCTATCACCAGACTCACAATGCAAACCAACTGGAAAAGTGGTGTTTCCACCTGATATCTACAAACTACTCAGTGTTTGAGGGCGACGAAGACTTTGTGTTGGTTCAGGGAGAGAACAGAGCACACATTGAGCAGCACCAGTGGCCACCAAAGTCTTACTTTGAAGAGTTGGAACTATACAAAGACAAAACAAGAAAGCTCCACAGTGGGAGCAGAGCTGGTGCTAAAGGATGTAGTGTAATGTAGACATTTTAAGACTTCAAATTTTGATCGGCGTGCAGCGATCTCATTGACGTGAAGTACAGCACGCAGTAGCGGTATTCAAACAGATCGGTTATCTTAAGGATAACTTAAAGTACAAGATTTTTATATTTGAATAAGGGACTGGTCATTGTTTATCGCCTTTGGGGATCGGATGGTTCCGCGGGAGGATCACTCGATTTTAGGAGGAACAGGGGGATCTGTTTAAAAAACGAAAGGGGAGGGGGGCAATACCACCTTTTTCTCTATTATCTGATGAAGCTAAAATCAAAACGCGCGAGTGAAAGGAATAATGGAGTTTGCTTTTCTAATTTTCATTGCAAATAAGCGCAAAAACCTGGTACGAACAAAGTGTTTCCTACAGAGTAAAATAAACCGGGATCGATTCAAAATAACATTTTATCCCGATTGGCTAATTCCTGGGACTCCGATTAGCTTGATATATATCATTCCAAAAAACGTGTAAATAGCAGCTGTATTTTATATAAAACGATTCGCTAGCTCAGTAATACCGGAGAAGTTGGTTTGTTCGTCTGCAAAATCACTTCAGTACATCAGCCGAGTATCGAAATACTGTCAGTCACAAGTCGGTCGAGTTCGCAGCATCTCAACCGAGTATCGAAGGGTGAATGGAAAGTATCCACTTATATATGAATATTGGTCGATAGACTATCTAGTATACTGTCGATGTGTCGGTCGAGCATCGACCGAGGGAGACTTATTGTAAATATATGGCAAAGTGTCGGCCGAGTATCGATCGAGTATCGGTGACTGGTGAAGTATCGATCGAGTATCGGTGACTTGTGAAGTATCGACCGACATGTTGGTAAAAATTTTCTACTGATATATCGGCCGAGGGAGACCTATGCCTGTGGTAAACGTGATACATAAACTGCGCTAAAATATCTAAGATACGATACAATAATACAATAAATACATAGATGAAATAAATAAGCAGAATAAAGGGGAGAAAAATTACATATTTTGAAACTAGAAAGAGATCCCCAAATAATAAATAAATAAATAACTTTATTTACGTCTCAAAGTATCTAGCCATGGCACTAATTGGGGAGACGGCACAGATCTCGGCGTTAAGGCTGATGTTACGGGGGGAGGAAAAATGGAGAACCCGGAGAAAAACCCTCGAAGTCAGATTGAGATCAGCCAAATCTCAGCCCTCATGCGAATCCCAGGGTTAGAACCCGGGTCCGTAGAGGTGGGAGGCGCGAATGCTAACCACTCGACCAACCTGACTTCCCTGTTCGAATGTTTGTTTCATTCAGCTATTGTTCTGGAGAAAAATAGAAAATCGAAAGCTGTCTCAGTCTTGTCCCTTCGGTACAGTAAATATTAAATCGAAGCTTCCTCGTGTGACTTGTTGTCTTATCTAATTCTCGGTACTATTAACCAGCTAATCTGACCCAGTGACGTCATCTGCAAAATTGTGTATCATTAAGCCTGCTCCAAAAGCTATACTTTGGACAAAGAGTCCAATTTAAGGAACTTCTGGAAAGAAGATTTAGTTTTTTTAAACACTAAAAAGTAAAGATCTAAACGCATAAATTTTATCTGTGCCTTGTCTCGCCGGAACGACATGATATTCGGCCTCGCCAGATCAGCTTGAAATGATCAGATACAATAGAAACTATCTTGCCTGGTCTCCTATACGATTGGCATCCGTGACGTCACCGAGACGAACGGCTCTCACGGAGTTCAACCCTGTGACGTCACCGTCGAGGTTGATGACCGCGCACTCGGAGAAAAGGGAGGCTTAGTAACTAGGCAATTATGTAAGATTAATTCGTAATCTTTTTTCTAAAATTTTACCCCAGATATTCCCAATTTTCCCATGGAACAATAAGTGCCCCTCTCCAAGTCCTTGCTCCGCCGCTATCAATTTCCGAAGAACGTTTTAGTTTCGGGCGCGGTGCATTTATGGTAATCTGGTGCCCTTCACCAAAACTTTTTAAAAGAAGCAAAGCCTACTTAGGATTTCTGACCTTTTCATGTGCGGATCTCGTATTAAAATCCACTATTGAAGTTTTAAATACGCATTTTAACAATGTGCGTGATTTTATAAATTCAGTTTCACGAGTGAAGGACGGTTCAAGGAGGGACCACCCGTTTTCCACCTGCCACAGGAAAAGAGCTCATTAAGCAATCGAAAGTGTTTCACCGCTTTGTCCGGCAGTTTATCCGCTATTAAACGTGTTGTGACTGGAGTATACTAGTCAGAATGACTTAGGACATCAAACTGAGCAGAAGCTCAAACTATTTTAGTTCTTGCAGACATCAATAAAATAAATGTTCAGACAAATTCCTCAATAGCAATGTAAGAGTTGAGAAGCACGAGCTCACAGCAGGAAGAGATATCACGCAGTGTGTTTTAGCATGTGTTTCAGGGTCTTTATTGAAAGTGATGGATCAACGAGTATCTTTCTTTGTCTGCTGTACAAACAATATTTTTGTTAAATTATTTTACCAAAAGAAAAAATGTTTCTCAAATAAACTCCTGTTTTGACATGTTAATTGTGCTTTATGTAGCATTTTAACAAACAGGTATACTTCATTGACTTATTTTGTTTGCTTTCATATATCCAGTTGTAAATACCACAGTAGTGACTGATTACTATAGAAAATTTCTTGCTTAGCCGTTAGAGAGCTTAACGTATTGTGTCCTGAGGATCATGGCCGAGATGAGAACTACATGAGGCCTAAACGACACCAAGGTGGGCAAGGCTTGTGATCAAATAGCACGGATTGTTTGTTTTGGGCACGACTGGAGTTTACTTTGTATCAAAGGGTACCTTGTGGTTAGCTGGGACAATGTTATTTTCTGGTTAATGACCCGAACAACAGATGTAAGTTCACGCAGTAATTGACTCCAACAGCTTTTTTCAAACAGTTTTAATATCAACTAACTGAGATTATGAGCCGCAAATGCTACATTTTACTTTGCATTGGGCGGAATCGTAAGCGATGAAGATCATAAGACATAACGAAGGACGTATTTTCTCCCTTTCTAGGAATACGGGCAGACAACTTAGGTTGTGTACCTGGCGGCTCAGAAGTGTGGCAGCCAGTTTTTTATCACAATTTCTTGACGTTTAGCAAGTAGAAAAATTAAATAAGGAGCGATAGTCTCTCATTTACATGTAACTAGATGTTTTAAAAGACGTATACTTAAAGTCTTTTTGCCGATGTGAGTTACAAACACCGTAAAGTTAAATGACAACCAACATGGACCCAGCTGCGGAGCAGGTGCGAAAAAGGAGGAGGGCGCGGCTGGGCCACGTGCTAAGGAGTAAGGATGAAATACATCTCTAACCTTCGTCTGGGTAAACTGTAGTCAAAAAGAAAAAAATGAAGTCGTCCTCTTGAAACCTGGCCCAGGACGATAGAAAGAGGCGAACGAAGGAGAGAAATATAAAATTGTTGACAGAGGCGACAAAGGTTGCTGCAAACAAGATCGCTCGGCAGCGAAGAACGAACAACCGCATTGAAGAGTGGCTGTGCTGCCGCAACAATCCGTTAACATGTTTGTCGGTTTGAGATTCACGGACCGTTTCATAACCACACCATTCGGCAGAAAGACCTGTTGTCAGAAACTGGAAATATTCTGAATATTTCGACCATGGAGGCTCGCGCCTGAAAGAAAAAATCTTGCATTGTAACGATAAGTCAAATCAATTATTTTGATAAATTTCTTCATTCATGAATACTTTAAATTGTTGTATTTAATAATTGAATTTCTTTAGTTTTGAGCAGCAGTCAGGCGGAAAATAGGTGGTCACAGCCTCGCTGCGTGAACATTAACAATGGAAATCAGTCCTGCTTCAAGTTGTTTTGTTATTTTCAAATAAAGCGCAAAAGTTGTCAGACACTGACGATGGACGAAAATCATGTTAGGTGTTATTTTAATTTTTTCCCCAAAACTTTGAAAAAAGTTTGGTCGCGAAGTCGGTCGACGAAAAATAGAAACATGCCAGTATCTTTTGTTCCATTTCAAGGCGTCACTTGTAATAAATACTCTAAGATCCACGCTTATTTTAGCAAATTACAATTTTGAAATTGAGATTTATCACAGAGCGTGACATTTCACGTGAGTGTCCCTAAAGAATCGTGGTAACCTTTGCTACTGTAATTTTGCAGTTTTCATTTACCAGTTGCTGCAGGAATTTTTTTTACGAGAACTTTGCTTGCAGAAGTTTTTTTTCAAAAAAGGCCACCCCCCCTCAAAGATCAAATGGTTCGCCCCTTAGTTAAAAGCTAACTTTACAATGATTATAACACGTGACAGAGTTTGAAGCTTATAAGTAAAATTGGAAATCTGTTTCACCAATAAAGAACTGAAATGTTGACACAATAATTTGATATTTCATTTTACCTCCCAAAGCGTAGCACACTACATTTATCAGTGTCAACTTAGACATCGCACCTGGCATACTTCAATTGGATTGTTCACTCTCCTGAAAACTGTTTCTGTTTCATTCCACGGTTCGATTTGCCAGTTCAGAGGTTTGGTATTCAGTTCCTACGTTTTCATAGTTTCCCATATCGCAGTATAAGCCGATGGAATCACTACATGTAATCGTTGCAATTTTCTCATTCTTCGTTTGTTTCGGTTTAATTAGGCAATTAGAGTATTACGTTCTTTTGGTTCTGCGCCACTATGAAAGAGTAGTTTTGCGTCTTCTGGCTTTTTTTCTAACAGCTTATAAACCAGTGGAAGTACAGTACCAACAAAACTAAAAACTAGCAAACATCCATGTGGTTTTGCAACAATCTGATGGATTCAAAAGGAGGTCATATTTACCTCGTACTCAGTAAATGCATTCTGACGACGCATTATAGTTTCTGTCAGGTATATATTTGAAAAATCGTTGAAACAGACGTGTTACAATTTGTTTCTATTGCAATTAAGTGTAAGTAAGTTTTAGATGTTAGAACATCTCTTTTATAACGACTTAAATTTTCTTCATCTACTGAAAAATACAGATAATAAAGAAAGCAAACAAACAAAAACAAACTTTATAGGGACACCGCGGATCAAATTTTCTCAAGCTCCGTTTTAGAGCCATAAAAACTGGTTTGTTTTAAACATAAATAGCTATCAGTACATGTACATGTATGAAAACACGAACAATTTGGGAGCAATTTGATCCAATTTTGCCTCGACTAAAAATACTCAGCATTTTAGCTGAATAGCCTCGCACACCATGTTTGGTAGAGGATCTAGGATAACAAGTTTTAATTCTCTGACAAATGCTATGCGTTTATTTTTTTCTCAGTTTAGTTTTAAAATACGTCATATTAAACCAATGCTTATCACTGCTTTTATATTCGTAAAACTCATCCGGTTTATTGCATTGATAAACGGAATCATAGGGCGAACTCCTTTAGACTTTCAGTCTCCAAGCTTCAATTTCTTTTTTAAAAAAATATCACTAAAACTCAAAAAGAAAAGATACGACATTACTTCCACCGACTACAATACAATACAAGCCAAAAAATGTTCCTTAAAATAAGATGCTACAAAATATGTTTACATTGAATTGTTCCAACCATTCAACTATACTAATGGGCGTGGTTGTTTCAAATGAATAAGCTAAAAAGCTTAAAGATCCTTAACTTTGGCTAAAAGATGTATGATTTTAATCCGTTCAATACAGCTGCATTCATTTCCTTTTGGTCTGTAACTTCCTTTTTCGTATTTCCTCCCCTCATTTTCCTTCAGGTAAAATCAAATCGCCTGAGAATGCCTTGGCGGACTTTCTTCTGAGCTAACGTGGAAGCTGTACGTAAAGCAATATCTTTGTTTGTGTCATTAGTGAAAAGAAACCGGTTTTGCTACGGGTCGTTGTCGATAAATGGTTGTCTTTATTAGTTACTGCAGCACGAAAACTGAAACTGCTTCGACTCATTAGCAAACACAGTAATACCTTTGAAGTAACTACTTTTGAAATGAAGCGGAAACTGTAAAGCAATCTTTGTTTGTGTCATTAGCAAAATAAAGCCAGTTTTAATTTGGGGCGTTCTCAGTAAATAGTCGTCTTCATTAGCTCTGAAAAGACTTCTTCGTCTCATCAACAGACATAGTACAACTTTGTGGTAACTGCTAATTTAACTACGAGGAAGTTGTAAATTACAGAGTCATTGGCTAAATGTCTTCGTATTGAAGTTTATGTATTACCAAAATGAGCAAAATAAAGCTCACGTTTTTAAAATTTGTCGCAGATGAACAAAACGCGAAAAGAAAACAATTACTTCGACTTTCAGAAAAGCTTATCAAAACTGCTTGGAGTTTAGTAGATTGTAAAATCTTTTTGCCCTGAGCTATTGACAATTATTCACGAAACCAGCGATTTTAATGGGCTCAGTGGGTTTTCAGGAGCAGATGGCACACATAAAAAAATAACGTATAACTAATCTATTTTTATTAAATGGGGAAACAAAATCTATAGAAGCTTATCATTTTTTTGCTCTTCTCTATGAGTTACATAAACTGACCTTTGCGAAGACACTGGAAGACCAGTTTTGAAAAGAAACTTTTTTCTGCGTTAGCAAGCAAGCTGAGTACGGTTTTTGGTAAATAAAGGTTGCATCAAATATAGTTCGTTTGAGGTTTGTGTATAGTTGACTGTTTCGAACGTTGGCCTTTCGTCAGAGCAGACTTTGCGCACAAATCATCTTTTTAGCTTAAGAAGCTTAAGCGAATTGGCATAAGGTATAGTCTGTTATAGAGGCCTGAATTTGTAAAGGAGGTTTTTGAGTCACTTACTCTAGTAAAAGAAGGTGGCAAGTCTTTGAACCAAATGAAGACAATGAACTGAACAACATTTTTTTTCAACTTATGTCACACGCATTTGGAGTAAAGCTAGCTAAGTTTTCTGGAGGAGACCGAATCAAGTTTTAACACCTCAGGGAAGCGAAATCACAACTGAAACAAATTTTCTTGACTCTGAATACTTTTTAAGGCGACCAGCTGCTAATCAACTAGTCTAATAAACAAATATATATATACTTAATTTTCTTGCACAAATTAATTTGCTTATTGTAAATTTTATGTTAACGAAGACCATGACGAAGGTTTTAACTGACTCAGCAACTAAAAATTGAATTTTTATCATCTGCTCCGAACAGCTGGGTGTTTTCGTTGATTATAGTTCTGTATGAAGATGTTAAACACTATTGTATTTGAACTTGCCAGGTTAGTTGGTTCTCATGAATGACGCCCTTTATCCTTTTTTGACGACCAGACAAAACAAACCACTCCTTTGTTCGACTGAACAAACTTCGTTACCGCTAGCTTATTTTTAAACAACTCATGAAGTTAAATTCCGTTTTTTTGGAATAGAAATATTAAGTTAATTCTTTACTGACTGGCAAATAATTTACTGATACAAATTTTTTATTTGAAGTATCAGCGTCTCACCAGTATCTAAACTAATAATAAATAAGTAACACCAAAATGGTTTATGCCTAGATTGATTCATGCATTTAAATTTTCGATTTTCTTTGTGTCAGATCCTTCTTTCGGAATCTAAAGTTTGCCTGTGTACTGATTGTGTGCGGCATACAAACAGAAAAAGTTGGCAGCTACCGACTCCTGTTACTTGTTGTTCTACAACTTTAGCTACTAAGTGTTCCTGTATAGCTTAGAATTTTAATCGACCAGAAAAAAAACCCCACTGATCTTCAGCGAATGTAAGCTATCACCTTTAAACAGTAAAATTCCTGGGAAATCGTTAGAAAGCTTTTATAGCAACTTTAAGCCAATTTTACGGGCAGCACGAATGTGTCAAAAACTAAGACCAAACAATGAGCTCTGACCTAGTTTATCTGATTCTTGCAAGAAGAAATTTTTAGTTATTAAGCATCTTTTCGATAAATTTAAATTACAGAGCCTTATTAATTCTTAGTTATGGTAAAATTACTGGATTTGATACACATGTGGGTTAGGGTCGTAACGAGGCACATGGGATCGGGATTCAGGATTCAGCGGCAAAAATGATCTGGGATCAGGGATCAGAGGGTTGGGATCAGGGACCAAGCGGGTTGGACCTGGGATCAGAAAAGCACCAAGAGCTCTCAAATTTTTGCAATCAGGGGTCTATTTAAAAAAAAAATCGGGATCAGGGATCAAAAGTATGTCTATACGGGATCAAAGCTATTAGGATATACCTCGTTACGACCTTGTGTGGGTGTGTCACTTCTCAGCCGGTGAAAGAAATAAATCAAGAGTGTGTTTAAACTAAATATAGACCATCTCACAGTTGCAGTGTTCTTTATTGCAGATACAGTAACTGAAATTGCTGAAATTCAAATTTCATTTCGAGTTTCTTCGTTTTCACGACTTTTGTTTATTAAAAGAATGAAACCATAGTTTGTCAGTCAACGGAGTGTGTTATCTAACTAAGTGGTGATCCCATCATTTGCTTGTACAGACGCTCCACCAAATGGAATATTTTTTTGAACATGGATACAGCCTGTCTGTTCAAAAACAAAGCTAAGGAAATTTTTTATTAAGAAATTTTAAAAGTTATAAGTGTAGGTTTCAAGTTTTTTATGTACAAAATAATCCTTTTGAATAAACTTGTAAGCAATCGATAAACTCGATCATTAAAAATTTGCGGTTGATTAAGAATAACTAATACATATCAAAACTTACCTAAAAGAAACACAGCTTCAACACTCAGATTGGACAATTTTAGCTTTGCCAAGGACAAACCTGTGATAAAAACATTTTGTGCTTTAAAGTGACATATGAGAGTAAACAAATGAATGCTTTCCGCGCTGTTGATCATAATAATAACTTAAGAGTTGGACTGCAGCTGCTTCATTCATATACTTGTAAAAGATACTTTTGTTTCAATTAATTTTTTGAGCAAGTATCTTGACTTGAAAGATCTGTATTAACAACTTCATTTAATTGATTTAATTGTTGAATCGGTCAGTTTCGTAGCTCGTACATAATCGTTCATGACAAATGTGAGACTCCGTAGTTGAAGCTGACTGTTCTGTAGAATACCTGTAATAAAAAAATTATATTTGGAATTACTCAGTTCAAGCAGACAGATTTAAATGTTTTAATGGTTTGTCAGTCAAAGTAAATACCGAACCCTACAATAGTTAAAACTATACTTACAATAGTTTACCGACAAATCTGTCAGCCCGACTTTAAGCATACGTTTAAACTAACCATTTCCCTTGCTGCAACTAATACCAAACTTTCAGGTGGCTAAATACAGATAAAAAGCGACAAAAAATGGTTATTATTGGGTGATATTTCGAGGCCCAAGATTAATTTTATTATTCATTAAGCCGACACAACACTTCTGAAAAACTTACTTGTTTTCGCGAACAAAGTAATATTAATGTTTATTTTTCTGTTAAAAACTTGCTACATTGTTAGTTTTATACAAAAGACGGCTGTTTTATTATTGAATTGTTTTATAGAAACAGTTGTATGGAAGTGATGAATTGAATATTATATTAGTGTGAGAAAAACTGAAAAACAATGTTGTACATCGGTTGTTTTCACACTGCAGCGGTTAGTTATTGTGAAATGATTGTGTCCACAAACTAGGTCTAAAACTTGATAAACAGGGTGAGACAGTTTTCAGAAACCAATTCAATAAACTATCACCTTACTGCTGTGTTCGTGGAAAACTGAGATACTAGTTGAAGCCATTCTGTTTTACGTTAAGCCAAAACAGCGTCGTTTTCCCGCGCTTTCTTGCTGTTTGTGGCGGGAAAATCCAATGAGCAACGTGCTCAAGCGATAAGTATGCAAACGCTATGCGTGATTATCCACCCTTTCAAAGCTTTTAAAGTTCTTTCAAACAAAATCTTTTTGTAATTAATAATGTCTAGTTTTCTAACTCATTAATAGCCGAATCGCTATACTAAATAGTGTAGATAAAACGTATTCAAAAGATTTTTGTTTGAGGTGCAGCAGTCATGGATTCAGGCCTGTACAGCGTCGCTCCGTCATGTGATGTAGGTATCAAATTAAACCCGTAGGTTAGAACTAAAATTCTAAGGCAGCTCAATAGTTTAATGCTACAAAACTGTGTTTTGATTTCTAGCTTGTAGGCCAGTAGTGAATTATTTAATATCTAAGTGTTAAGGACTCATGCAAGGTGGAGAGTTTATTCCCAAGTGCACCCCTTGATAGGGACTGAAAGTGTCAAGTCCAGTACGGCAGTAGCTAAAATAAAAGAGATAATTTCTCAAAACGGTGTGACAAATTTAAGCGGTAATCACCCTTAATTGAATTTTCATTACTTTGTAGGATTCCTGCGTAACACTGCGAAACTGATTGTGTAAAATAACAATGATTGGAAACCAGTGATGGAGACACAGTTCATTTCATTTGAAATACTATTATGCAATAACTGTACGTGTCAGTGCTTATAATTTGTCTAACTCACCAAAACAAGTGAAAACAAGTCGTTCTTATTTTTTTCCTTTTCTAAGAACACCAAGTCATGTACTACATGGAGAATGACCGCTCTCGTGACCAAAACCTTGAACTCGCTATTATTCACAGTGGGGTAAGTGTGAAAATGAATAATACATCCAGCGTGTCTCATTAAAGAGAAATTGTATTAAACTTAAAGTAACAGCTTTTTAATGAAGTTCATCGTTTTTGAGTTTTTTTTTCATGTATTTTAAGCCAATTAAAACATTTAAGTTTGATAACTTGCTGCTTTCGTTTAGGGTATGTCTAGGTTGCTTTTAGGAGTGGGTTTCACATGCACTTACGCACATATATACAAACACGCGCAAATTTCTATGACTATAATTAGAGCTTGTAAGACGACAGTATCACAGCTCACACTGAGAAACGCTTGCCCAAAATGCGCATTTTATTTCGTTTGGTATTGTAAGATGTTGTTCCTACATGAACTAAAGACATGGGAGTTGTATCGAACGGTACAAAGCAGAGGCTATAACTATGATCTTTATAAAATGCGTCCGATTAAATCTAAAAATAAGATTAGTGATTAAGACGTCATTTTGTGCGTCGAGAATAAACCCGTTGATGTAACTCGCTATTTTGCTCGAACAAAAACTAACAAGAGATCCTACGTCAAGCATTATGCGCAGCATTGCAATCATTTCTAAAATATTTAAAAGTATTCAGTAGTTAAAGATTTTGAATGCGATCCTGTAGTTTCCTTAAAACAGTGTAATATGTTTGATTTGTATTTTTGGTGTTTTTTCAACGTAACTTTGACAAATCTCCTTACTCATAGATTCTTACTTGGCCGCCAATTTTGAACAGAGGAAGTTGATTCACTAATTTGATTTTTGTTTCTATTATGATGTTCTATTACAAAGGGCTTAACAGTCTAAAACATAACGTGATTTTACAACCAGCTGTGAGGCACAGAATATTTAAGAAATGATGTTGATAAATGTACCATACTGGGAAGCAACGACTTAAGCAACTTGGAGCAAAGGGCCGCCGGATTATATCTAAACGTTTATCAAACTCCTTTTCGCTATCTGTATATAAAAACTATCAGAAATCTAAAAAGGTTTTTGTATAAGAACCGTGTTCATACCGTTCTGCCTAGTTTAGAGTGAACAAAAATGTTTCGTGTATAGTGCGGTTTGAACAAGCAATCACTTTCGCGTGGGTGCTGCAACGGAACTAATTATTTGTGGAATTTGAGTTTTCATAATTGTCAAGCTTGAGACAAACTATGCTTACAAATGCGGTAATTGCCTAAGAAAACCCGTCACTTCTGCGCCGCTGTAAACTGAATCAATTAAGGGACTTTACCTTTACCGCGAGTCATTCTCAGGTCCGATAACTTGCAATTTTGTACGCGAGACATTTTTAGATATTGCTTTTCATAGAATAAAACAATTGAACTATAACGCTGAACTTTCTGTTGTTTGTTTTCAACGAAGAATACAATTTCCTCTTGGTCACGATTCTCTTTTTCATAAAGAAACTCTGACCATTTTCTCGCGTCACTGTTAGGTGAAAGACCAAGAGAGAGAACAGAATAAAACAAAACAAGCGGCAGTACTTTGAACTCAGTGAGCGCGAAAAACAACAGGACCAGCGTGCGCTGTGAGAGACGCTTTGCGACAGGATGTTTCACGAAGGTCACTAAATTCCCAGCATGAAATTGCTCAGCACTGTTAGTGATTTCGAAAAATTGAATTATAAAGAATCTTGTTGCTAACGCAACGGCTTCTCAAAGACTACAAACGCAAGCAAAAAACCTAAAGACCTAATAGAGATTTGTGTTTGCAGTTGCATCTTTGTTCCCTCTACTGAGTTGTTATAAATATACGAACACCACCGGTTTCTTAAAGGTTAAATCAGAACTAGCCTTCTACAGTGAGTATATTTTACACGTGCCATTTTAAGTACTTTTATCCGTTGCTTGTCGAACTGAAGTCGTAAAGGATGTCTCCCAAAGTTCTCGTTTGATATGTTTGCATGAATCACTGTTCCTTAACTGTTTAGTTTCACTTGATATGCTTCCGATTCGATTTTGTACTTGACTACACAAACTGGTATTTTTTTTAAAACTTATGTTCCATACATATTCCCTTTTTTAGGTAAGAATGCAATTGCTATTTTGTCATAAATCATACCGCCTCTGTGTTTGAGTAACAGAGTGTGTAATCAGTTTCAAGGTACGACAGCTGACTTACTTGGGTCGGAGCTAATCAGTGTTCGGAGATGCCTTGCTTACATTAAGTTATTCTCACGAATTCTAAATAATGGTCTGTTTTATTATTCACTTATTTAATAGACCCGTCACATATTGAAAGAAGTTTTTGATTAGAGAATCGAGCTTTGTCCACTGTCCGTGTTTGCTGTTACCTCTAAGTAACTTTTCTTCATAGTGTTAACTTCAGTACGATACAACTACAAGACGCGTTGAAAGCTTTTTTGAAACAACATTAACAAGGCATGTTGGCAGGCAATGTAGTAAATTTTCAATTTTGTGGCGTAGTTATACAGTTGTGATTAATAGAAATACAAAACTGTATAGTACAAATTGTAAATGTAGCGAAGTTGGGCTCGGTGACTAGAGAGTTAATTTTGAATTAAGTAATCCGTTCTCCATTTGGCATTATTTCTTTAATTCCTCAATAAAAGAAACTTTATTTTTTGCTGTGGATACATCAGCATTCGGTCATATATTAAAACAAAATAAAGCCTTAAATAATCAATTCACCAGGTTTTTCTTCTTACCATGCAACATGTCATTTCTACTTTTCGCACTTATGCGAACAAAGTACACAACATGTATAAATTTGGCGGTACCCCTCCAATACTACTTATCAGTGATTCGCATTTTGTAGAGTCCTTACACGAAGGTAGAGTTTAGAATGAATTGTTGGCATTGGCATGTCCTTGCCTGTTAAAGTAATTATGTGGAATATTCATCGTAGAGATTGCGTTGTTAAAGTAGGAAAGTTGCGAATTTTGCTCAGTGTAGAAATCTGGAACAAATGAAGTACGGTTTCCACCTCCAATCCCACCACATTTCCTTGCGCTTTCTTTAAGTTCTCTTTTCCATTTCATTCTTCTGTTTTGGAACCAAATCTTGATTTGATTCTCGGTAAGGTTTAAGTTGGTGGCTATTTCAATTCGTCTCGTCCGCGTTAAGTATTTGCTGAAGTGAAATTCTTTTTCCAACTCGACAAGTTGTTTTTGAGTAAACGTGAATCGTTTTCTTTGATGTAATGGCATGCATTCCTTCTTCTCTTCTTCACCACCGCTTGTGTTCCCATTTGAAACTGAAAAGAATAGATTACTTTGTTAGAACACATACAAGGGGAGCCGGGAGCGTTTTTTGGAATTACTTTATTGTGGTTAGAAAAATGTATTCGTAAAATGTACCCCTTTTGATACCTATACTTCTGCCTCATACAAAAGTAACATACATCACAAGTACTGATAAATAATCGCAGTCTTTCTACGCTAAATACAGCTGAATTTTATGAGTTATTAGTATAGCCGGACTAGTAAGAGTATTTCTGAATGGAAATGATTACAGATCTTCTAGGAATTAACTGGGCCCACTTCGTTTTGTCATGTAGGTTTACTACTAGTGTCGTAGTGAGTACCAGCAGCACACGTATAAAGGTTACTGCTAGTTATGCATAAAACAAAATATATTTTACCAATCCAAGCTTGGCGTTACCATCGAGTTATTCCTATTACGAGTGATACTTGTTTATATGCCCTGTGTATCATTTTCTCTTTTGCGTTTTGATCGATCACTATCAGTTGGGATTTTAGAAATTCTGAATCTTAGCGGTTTCAAGATATTAACCTAGATTTTATCAGGAATTCGGCAACGTAGTTTTGTAACCCGAGGCAACAATCCGACATTGAAGGCAAAGATTAATTACTGATTCCTAACTAAGACATAATTGAAATGCAAGAGCCTTCCTTATTGAAATCTAACAACACGCGATAGCGTCATTGGGCCTTTTCGTTTTCCTCTATACATTTCTCTTTAAGCTTGCCTCAACTTTTCTCGGTTCATGGCTTGATGTTTGGGCAACGAAACCGCCGCATTTATTACTGAGCTGATTGCCGTGATTCCTTAACGTTGGAGGTGTTAATTCCGTAGTTCGGCGTGTGATAAAATAATTATATCTCTATCTCCTATTGTTCATGTACGGTAAAAATGATGGGAAAAAATATGCTGTTTTGTGTTAGGTTTGAAGATTAACAATAATAATTTATTCATTCATTTGTTTTCAGTCTTCATGTCGCAAAGACTCTTTTGTGTATATTCGTAGTTTCTTGTAGCTGGTGCATTTATATATCTTTTAAAATAAGAAAATAGTACCCAAAGCGAGGAACATTTAGAGTTAGAACGACAAAGTTGTATTACTCATAGCGGGTTTAAGGCACTAATCATTCCTATGTGAATTATGTCAAACTCAAGCTGAAAGCCGATGCGAACGTGAACAACCGGCAGGTTTTCCTTTTTACCTCTACGGCTTTTTCTATTTTAACATTTCCTCGGTTTCCAATCAGAGAGGTTTCTTGTGGTAGGCCAGTGTATATATAGCTGTGTCGTTTTGAACCTGAAACCATCTGTGGTACTCATACTGACACCTAAAGTGGAATTTCTCTTTCCAAATAAACCGGCCTACGTCAGTTATAATTGAATAATAGTAAGGACTAACTGATTAATGTTTTTGAAAGGCAGGATAGCTCTCAGGCAAATGTTGGGTTCCAATATGTACGAAGCCGACGCCGTAAATTGCCAAAACTCTACCGATTTATCAATTTCGAAGTAAGCTTTTATTTCATTTTGATTGCCTTACATGAGAGTTCAATAGCCACTCCTAAGGGGCTACAATTCAATTATAACTATTAATCAAAGAACAAAACAGGGCAAGGAAAGGTTCAACTTTACTGTTATCTCTCCTTGTGAGCTAGAACAGAATACTGTATCTAAGTTAATGGTCGAAGGCCATTCTCTATCGACACTTAAATTTAATAAAAGTTAAACAAACATAGTTTGAATAGTTGAGAGGTTTAAATCAGTGTCATAATGAAGTAACAGCATTGGAGTGTCGGGTAAGTATTAGTTTGCTTAGCTTTTACAATTTAAAGTTTATAAGCCGTCAAGCGAACAGCTTGGACACCTAATCGAACAAATCAGTAAAGATGGAAAGAAGAGTTCGCTAAAGCAGTCTTTGAGTCTAGATTAGTTTGCTTAGCTTTTACAATTTAAAGTTTATAGGCCGTCTAGCAAACAGCCTGGATACCTAACCGAACAAATAAGAAAATATGGAAAGAAGAGTTTCCGAGTTAGAAAACGCTAAAGCAGTCTCTGAGTCTAGCTTGCTCGCAATTTTTTTTACTAAGTTTTCCTTTCGGAACTGGTTTGCAGTCGGATCTTAAAAGCATGTTTAGCTTCATCGAAACAGATCTGATCGAAAGAAAAATTCACGGAAAATGTTAGCTAAATCAACATCGGGTTTTATCACGCTTTCTCTTTAATTAACAGTAGTAGACACATGGAATTCAATAAAATATCTAGGCTTGGGAAGTTTAATTCCATTCTTTTGAATTCTATCTCTTCTTACTAAGTTTCCAGCGCGAGCATCGTGAATTACATCATGTTAGCTCACAACAGTGTCACTTACATAGCACAGAGCTAAACGATTACTATCTATTCACGCTCTTTTCTTTATAAGAACAAACTTTATAAAAACACCCAGGCTGGGACTTGGCCAAACTTTTTAAAAAATGTATGAAAAAAATTAAGAACAACCCCAGGCTTAGCAAAAATTTACTGGTTCTTATAAAAAAAATAGCTTATGAGCTATCAAAACCGACAAGAAGCTTTAAACCATTTCGATAAAAACGACATTGGTACTGGAGATGAATACGGCAAGAACCAAGAAAATGTAGGAGGTGAAAATATGAAGTCAAGTTCTGGGAAGGCGGGTTTGCACCGTTATTCTTAAACTTGCTATTAAAGTTAAACGTCGAAAATTGGTACTTGGACTGAAGTTCTGTTGTAGATCTCAAAATAAGTGGGTGTTTGTTGTTGAAACGAGGTCAACGGATTTCATTTTTTCACAATAGAAAACAATGGAACGTCGTCACTAAAGTAGAATAGTTCATGCACTCTTTTTCAAATCTGTTATTTGCAAGAATCTGTATTTCATTTACAAGCATACCTTGGCAGAAAATATTTAGAAACTTTTAATAAAAATAAATGTTAAACAGTGTGCTTTACACGAGTCAAAATTTCTTAAAGCATCATTTTGTTTTATACTGTTTTCTCGCGAACTGACTATGAAATACTCCCGTGATTATTTTGTTTCATAAACAGGTGAATTCGACCTTAAATCTAAGTTTTCAAATTAAAAAGATAAAGACCTCGATTTAAAATGGATCACTAAAGCAAGCTTAGGAAGGTACCTTTTCTCTTTGTAAACATCCATCGATAATCAGCTGTTTGCCAACGTTTTTTGTCACCGTGAGGATTTGATCTCAAACTTGATAGAGGTGAAAACTGCGTTGTCTTGGTAGAAAATGAGTGCACCAAGCAATTTCCCCGGGAAGGTTGCGCTGTCACTTGTGCAGTCGGTGTAGCTTCAACCAGTTGAGGGCATGATGAAGAAAATGGAAGGACTATCGCTTGAGACGTGTTGAATCGTAGATCTTGCGAAGCGACAGGAGGATGTCTTAATGGCATCGTCCGCCCAAAATCAAGTGCTTCCGAGTAACGAGGCGCGCTAGAGCTTAAATGTGATGAGGCCATCTTGCAGGACCATTCGTTCATAATTATAATAAACTTGAGTTTGAAAACTTATTTCCTTTAGCCAGATTAAAAGAGGCTAGGATTTGATGGGTAGTATGACGATTGCACCAATCAATCTTGCTCATGCATCTGGCTACGGATAACTCAACTCAGCAGCACTAGTAGATATCATTACATATATACACCAGGCATCTATTTTGCAAGTGCGATATGCCAAATTTATCATATTACTGGAAAATCACCTACGGTTTCAATTATATTCGTAGCTTTGCTTATCGAAAAGGATGTCTAGTGAATTTGCAAATGTCACCCTAGGGAGGCTCAGTACACAATACAACACACGCTTAAGAGGTAATTAAAATTAAATCGTATTAACTTAATCAGGTTGGCAAACAAAGGGCTGCAGCGAAGTTTCTTTCTTATACAGGTGGAACCGAAAAACGTTCCTATACATTTTTATCTTTGCCCAAGGCGATAGATATTTTTAACTTTACTATTTATGGTTTTACAAAGCTATTTTGGTAAGAACGAAGGTGTATTATGCAGAATCACCAGACCGTCACTTGCTTGATGCTTTGAATGCCTGAAATCACAGCTATATGGTGCAAATGGATATCGTTCTGTTCTGGTTTTTTTGCTGGTGACTGTACTGTCTCCCGCGCTGACTTAGCTCCTTATCAGACACTTCAAAAGAGGAAGACCTCCCACCTACCAAAACACAATCCCCGAATCAAACAGTCGGGGCAATCTCACATCAAAGCGAAATCTACAGTCATCTAAGTTGTATAAAAGCAAGGTTTCTTTGAAGTTTGTAAGCTCTTCTACATTTTATTAGATACGTTTTTTCTAATCTATTGCAACTTTTCTGTGTACGATCGTAATAGTAGGTTCCGAAACCTATGCATACACGAAGGAGCCTGTATCAACCGTACAAAAGACGAGCTTTAAAAAGCGAAATACTTTGAAACTCTTTCCTTCTTTACTGAGCTGACTCGGTCAACAAAAGAATCCTTTTGCAAAGCCAAAAGAATAAACTAGAATCCCGCTGCTGTCCTTTTGTAGAACGGCTTCTAAATCGTGATTTTTGTATATGTTTCTTCTTGGGACAACCACTGAGATGAAAAGTTGGATATTTGATAAACACTGCACCAAAGAGGTGTCGGGTCGTTGAACTATTTCTAGTACATGCTGGCAGCAACAATTGAACGGTGCTTGACGCAAAATAACAGACATTGCTGAACTGAAAATCTGACAAAGCAAAACGCCTTTAAATTGTTTTTAGAAATTTGTACGTAAGTTTGGCGCCTATATTTATGTAGAGAAAAAAACTACACAATCCAAAAATATAAAAAAATTAACATCAGCAAAGAAAGGTGATGAGCCCAAATTGAAATTTCCTTGATTGACGTTGAGAACGGAAGCTAACGCCTGGGTTTATAAGACCCTACTATTTATTACCTGCTACTCGATCGTAGCAATTCTGTAAAATTTTACCTCAATGAGGTAGAAGTATTCAAAATTAGATCAACTTTTCTTGTGTGAAGCTGCAGTTGCTAGCGTCGAATCACTGCAAATTTCCGCGGGTCAAAGAAGACACTGGAGTATTTTGTGTTGTTGATGCATACAAATCATATTCAATTATGCAAGAACGGAGATTTCGTTATATACTTCAAAGCTCACCGGATTTCCCAAATGGATGTGGGTTTGAAAATGTTATTTAATTTACAGGTAGTTTCTGTACATTATATTTGATCACAACGCAGCAGCAACCGCTAGTTGTTTATGTTTTAGATGAAGTAGTTTCACAAACAGCCTTAAAGTTATCAACTTTACTATTAAAACAAGAATATATTACTATTTGAAACCATACAAAATTTTAGCTATGAAAATACATGAAACTGTCTTCTTCAACAATAACCTTTGTTAAACCATTAAATGTATTAAGCAAATAATTTAGCCTTACTAAGTATTCTTAGACCAATGTAACTGTAGGTAATCTAATAAAATAATTTTCTTTAAACTTCGTTAAGCTCAGTAAGATATAGTGAAGACATATGAAAGTCGAATCTATAGGGGTGTGACCGATAAAGTATATGAGTTTAAGTAGTTTTAAAATAGTCATTTTTGAGCAATCCTATGCAGTAACTATTAAAAGTCCCGATAGTAATACTAAAATTTCTTTATAAGTCTGGTGCCTATCTTGTATATTTATTTTACTAGAGCAAAACTGCCATCTAGTATTTTTTCAATCGGATCAAAATAAACACAATGTATTCAAAGTACTTTATTCCAGAATATAACGAAGTCCGAAACCAACACTCAAGTTGATAACGATTTTTTAGTCATTCGTACTCCCGTTAGCCCCAAAAGATCGCACCTCAGCAAATTTTCTGAATCTTCAAACAGATTTTCATTGTGCTTCAAAGCCAACAAATCAGTCAAAGCAGGTTATGGTGCAATAATGCTCCGTTTAGTTTTTCTATCGCAGTGAAAAATAGTTTGAAGAAAAACTTGAGAGAAACGAAACGTTGCGTGAAATTATGGTAATGTTTGTAATCTCTGAAAAAAAATTTGTAATCGTAGATTTTGTAATTTTTTGGAGGCATGCTGCGTTCACTGGGTTTTGTTGTTATTTCTTAGCTTTCTTGCCATAGAATTCACCAAAGAATTGCCGCTGTATTGACAACGAAATAGGTAGCTTTATTGTAAGATTCATCTCCTGTTGAGAATCTTCTGGTTTCTTCGTTGTAAAGAAACCGGCAGGTCAAGGCCAAGAGCCGACTGCAATGGCGCCTAAAAACTTGTAGAGACTGTTTAGCAATTAACAATTATATGAAATTATGGCTATTAAATTGATAAACAAACATACAATAGTTGATGATTTTTGTGAAAGGACGCTAAAGCTAAGACCAAAAGCTGTTACAAAAAGTGCAAGTTTGAGTGGAGCAACAGAAGTATCTTGACTAGAATCGGTGTTCTGTCATTCACTTACGCCCGATTTGTGTGTTTGTGCGAATTTTACTTACCATATCTTTTCGATGTCATCAGCTGTTAGTTGGATCGAAAATCTGTTTAAAGCAGCTTTTCGCTATCATTTACACGCGTATATACTGATTTGCGCGTTGCACTACAATGGATTTTCAGGCAAAAATGTAGACAAAAAGGTTAACCTATGAGTTTTCCAAGTTGTCTAAGAAGAAAAACACGTATGTGAATACATCACAAAGCTCTATAAGTTTGTTTATTTTCAAGCGAAGAGGAATGGAGGTGCGCTGAAGAATTTGTAAACATTTTGTTAGATCAGCTTTCTCCTGTCTGATGCCATTTCCTCGTAGCTTTATAATCGAGGGCGTCGGTCATTAGCCTTGACGAGACCAACTTTAAGCTCGTTGATTTATGATTTAAACTTATATAAAAGCTGCAATTGTAAATATAATTTGTGAAAACAGTAAATATAGTGTTGGTGACAGTAGTGCTGTGTAAGGTACTGTATTGCGCAACAAAACAAGAGATAAATTTAGCTGTTTTTTGACAAGCTAGAAGGACGAGGAGCAAGCGGAAGACAAGTCATTTCTTTTCGTTGAAACAGTTAAAGCATGAACATTGCCGATTGTTTGTTACAAAAGTTAAAAGTTAAGAAAACCGCTGCGATCACCTAAATAAAACTATAGATTTAATATTTGTTTTTAATTAGTTTAAAAACAAAATGAGTGTTTACGCTTATTGCGGCACAGGTACATGGCCTTAATTTTCGAACTCTCCGAAAAGTACTTGCAAAATAGACTAGCATGATATTGACTCTGTTTTTTCCATTCACTCACATCATGAATTCAGTTTTACTGTTAATGGTAAAGTATCTGAGAAATTTTAAAGTGTGTTCATTAAGAATAAAATTTATTACTATTACTAATACAATTGTTATTTAACCATCGCAGCCGATTTTATATAAAGCCTAACTACTACACTTTATGGCATAAGCCAACTGATTTTAAGCAAATCTGTTAGCCAGTGAAACTGATTCAAGTATTGGATGCATTGTATTAGTATAAGAAAAGTCAAAAACTGTAAAAAAGTAACGCTATATATATATATATATATACAATGAACACATTGACTCTCTCATTTCAAAGGCCGGTAAGCGCATTGGTCTGCTAGGCAGATTACGCCGATTTTTAAC
>JAOBRG010335718.1:0-15144 GCA_027574985.1 Umimayanthus nakama
CCCTCCTTACCAGATCCTAGATATGGCTCTGCTAATCACTGCATTGTACAGAAAAAAATTACTCTCTAATTAACTTCTGGTCCAAAGTTTTTTTTTTTTTGGGGGGGGGGGATTGGCATTTTCCTTCCCTGTCTGACAACAGTCAGGGCTGTAGCAAGACACAAAATTTAGGGGGGGCATTTTCAAGAAAGGAAAATTCTTCAAAGTTGGTTTGCTACAGATGCTTTTTTAGCTTCTTTTGAGACAAAATATACAAAAAATTACTTCTGGTCCAAAATTTAGGGGGGGGGGCATTTGCCCCCCTGCCTGACGCTGGCTACAGCCCTGATGGTTGCCACCCTGCCACTTTGTATTTTTATAAAGACAAACCAAGTAAAAAACAAAGGTCTATTGACTGTTTGAACAGCGTTGGCCAAGAATGAAATAGGATTGCACAGGAAGCTATCTTGAAAGGAGAGATGTTTGGCAGGAGGGGAGGAGAGGGGGGAGGCTTGATCAATGGTGGTTCAATAATAATTTTATTGCTCAGAAGTAAGTATTACCAAATACTGATTTTCTGAAGAATCATTGCAGTGATTCGAAAAAATGGCAGTGACCTCTGTATACAAGAGGTGACAAACACCCTTAATTTATAATTTTTATGACTGCTCCACAATTTCCTTTAATTGCAACATTCATAACTACAAAACATAATTTTCACTTCAAAAACACTTAACTGTTGTTGTGGCTGTAATGACTGATTTTCAAGAAGCGACCTACTATAATAGATTGAAAGAATATTATAGAACTGATACAGTGTAAGAGTTTTTGTCAGTTTCAAAGTTAAGGACAAAATGCAATATATACAGGTTTGTTTACTGTGTGTTGTCATGGTGTTTTAGAAACTGGCTGACCCTAACCCTGTGTATTGGTGATTCTGGTATTTTTCTACTTGAGATAATTGTATTCAAAGAATTAAAGCAATTTTAGATTTACTTACTAATTAGTTGTATCCAATTCTCACTTATTGTAATTTAAAACTACTCACTTTTACTGAAGTTAAATGTCAATTATTTTTCGTGGCAAGCTATTTTAAGACTCATATTTCACAAAGTGTTTAAGAGTAAAACATGATCATATTTTCAATTTGTAAAACCGGATTAATGGAAAAGCTTTCTTGGGTTTAGTAAATGTATTGAACATTTGACATTTGGAAACTGATCTACATAATGTTCTTTTGTTTTGTGTATTCAACACGTGCTTGATTGACAGATTGAAGGTAGAGCTGTCAGAAATTACAGCTGTAATAATTGGGTTTCTGTAACTTCCACCATCTCTATAAACAATTTTCAGAATCTTATGGTAATTTGAAGTAATGCCATATTTTGTCCTCCTACAAAGAATATTCAAACATTGAACAAGTTTGAACTTGTTTCAAGATGAGAATTGCTTTGGTAAATCAATAGAAATGGGACCAACTCATAACAGTACCACAGATGGACCAGGTATCTTTTGATCCAATGAATTTTGCATCTTGTAAATACTGGCTTATCGACTAATACGCAGTGAACAAGCTTAAGGAAATTCAGGTTTTTGAACACTAGTATGTCGCATGTATGAGTATTGGTTTTAAACATTGCTTTAATTTGCAATTTTGATACAAGGCTTCCCTACACTGTGTGTCTACAGTGTAAATTGTTTTACCAGCAACTCAAAAATCACTAAAATATTTGAACTTTAAAAACTTGAATGTATGTCTAAAGCTGTATGATTTCAGAATGGCTAACAAAATTTGTGATACTTGTAATAATTATGTTCTTAGATAAATGTGAATCTTTGGTTTTGTTTTGAACTTCAGCTATGAATGCTTAAGGAAAAATAGAATTTGATTGTCTGTTATTGGGAGTATTGCATTGTTGAAGCAGCTGTTTATAATACAAGTGTTAATTATATAGTGGATGAACCTCACCTTATAACCAATTCATTAATCTTCTTCCTTTTGTTTGTAGTCATGTAGTACCGCATACAAAACTATTTTTCAAAACTCGTCAGACATTTCACAGCCGATTCGATTCACAGTTACACATATTCATGCTTGTAACAGTTTTCTTGGTTAAATAAATCTGTCCATCTTGAAAAGCTCTCGACAGAAAAAATGCTATTTAACCTGAGATGGGCACATGCTTAGTATAATTATATGGAGGCTGGGCGCTTACAGAATATTCACAATTTTCAGCCACACATTTCCAGTAAAATATTTTTTCCATCAACCTGTCCATCAACAAAACATTAGAACAACAAATGACACCTCTCTTATTTCATACTGAAGTGTTAGAGACATTTTTTTGGGAGGGGGCCGGGGGGGGGTGGTGCTATTCAAGGCTGGCACTTACAGTGTATTAACTTGCCAATCGCATGGGTACTTTCATGTGTTCAAGGTGGGTGCTTTTTTCATGGTTGGAAGCTTGTTCAATTTAATACTAATAGCAACTCTTATTTTGTAGTTTGAAAATATCAGAGATGCCAAGGATGACGAATTGCTTGGCATGTGGCATGTCTCGGGGGTCTGGGGGAATGCTCTCTCAGGGAAAATTCAGAAATTAAACTCCTGACTTCTTGAGAGAGCAAGGGGAAAAGGCTACAGTACAGCACATCTCAGCCATCTTGTAATTAATGTGTATGTACAAGTATCAGTCCAGTCAAATAAATGCTAAGTTCTAATTTCTCCTGATTTCAGAACATTGGCTATAAACCAACATCAGTTGATGCTTACCAGAACCAAAGACCCAGAGGTATAGATATTAGATAGCCCAGCTCCCCCACCCACGGACTGTTGTTTTTGTTGACTGTGGGATATATTACTAAACAACCCTGTAGCAAAGGCTTATTATTATTAAATGATAATAGTCTGTTGTGAGGCCAGAGGTAGACTAGTTACAATGTTTAATAAAAAATTGATATTAGTTGTTTCACTCTGAAAAATATATATCTCTAATGGAGGATCCCACTCAAGTAACAATTTTTGCTAAAATACAAGTTCTTTATATAATATATATTTATTGCTGAAGTTTTGATGGCATGAGTTGAACAGGTTAACTTTGCGATTTCCTTCTGGACAAATATTTTTGGTACACGTATAGATGGAGTTTACGTTTCCTGTGTCTTTTGTGAAACTTATGGAGGTGTTCTTTGTAGGAAGACTTGTAACTCCAGATAGCAGCCTTGTCAGTTTGGATGAGCTTGCAGACTTGTCTTTCTTTGACTTGCCTACCCCAATGTTCCACGAGGTAAGCTCTAGGCCTTATGATGCACGTGGCTACCATTTGTGCGGGTCAGAAAATCCGGAAAGGGAGGGTCCAAACCTAAAAGTCTAGTACCTTACAAAAGGGAAGGGGGGAGGGGGGAAAGGGAGTGGTATAAACTGTATTCCAAAATACTTTTACACATTTTTTTCTTTTAAACTATATCCAAAATTGCTGACCCAAGTTGGGGACAAGAGTAGGTACTATAAGGTTTTCATTATATGGTATACAACTCAATGCAGAGTTTTGATATACCATGTTTTGCCATGTAGAAGCCAACCCTAAAATACCAAAAGTGGCCCCAAAAATGACACTCGACTTAAACATGGTAGGCATACAAGGTGCTGACATTGTTTGAATCTTAAAATGAACTTTCTTCGAACAAAGTGATAAATTGTGGTTCAATTTTCTGTTAGTATGTTGTTTTTGTGCTGTGTTTGTGCCTTGCCAAGTTTACTTATTACAGCAATTCTATTGTTTTAACCTTGTGAAGAAATGGGGGTCGACTTATACATGTATGGAACTTGCAAAAAAGCTGTTTTTTACTAAAAAATGGGGGGTCGACTTATACACGGAGTCGACTTATACTTCGCAAAACACAGTATTAGATTTTCTACATTTAATTTTTTTAGTAGGAATACAGATACAACTACTTCTCCCCCCTTCAGGTTCACCCTGTCTTTGTGCTTTTAAAAAGTCGACCATTTCTATTTAGCAGTATATGTATTTGTCTTTAATGATTGCTGTTCAAACAAACTTTAAACGTTGTAGTTTCTTGCCCTCTCATATTAACAGCACACCCAGCTAGGCAACACATTGCACCTGTCTGAGTTAGTCTCCTCACCTCAACGAGTGTCCCGGCCTCCTCATCATGCCACGGCTGAAGGTGCGTTTTTTGTATAAGTTTAACTATCAAAACTAGGAAAACGTCTTACATCATCTGAACCAGCTACATATAAAGGAAAGCTAGCAATATCTGGATCACTCCTCTTGCTTTTCTTAAACATGACTTGTACTCTCAGTTAGTATGTTTCTTCTAAATAGTATTTTGTGCTACTTCTTTAAAAGGATCACTTTCTTAGAAATGAGAATACCAAAGAAGCATTTTATTCTGTGATTCCCGGAAGTCTTAGATTACATTTTCTTTCTAGAAGAAGCCATGGATTTTAGATTGATTCCTATGCACTCCTGGAAAATTGAAATTCAATTCGGGAACTTTGGAAACATTTGTTTTTCTCATCTAATTCTTTATCACAATCGTTTACTTTCTGTTGACTGTGGTTCTACTTCTGCTTCTACTTCGTTTGAACCTGTTTAGAAAATTGTCAAAAGTTCTTTTTTTGATTGAAGCCGTTACTTAGTTGTTCTTGTGGTAAATAATACAAGTTTTAAAGTGAAAACGTAACTAATCTTGACTTTTCTTTGTCGAAAGTGCATTAATTAGTGGCCTTGGTTTGTGCTATCGTTAGTCTGCAACATGCAGTTGCTGGTGACAAGACTTGATGACAGTGACTTGTCGAAATTTTTCTTTGCAGCCAGACATATCTACACTGTTATGGACTCTGATCTTGCCCGCTTTTCACCAACACCAGCTAGCTTAACCATGCAAGACAACAACACGCATCCGGAACTAAGCACCCGCACAAACTATCATCGCACAACACAGGATAGTTCGAGATCTGTGGTGTCTGGAAACCCGCACACCGACAAGAGAGTTGCTTTCAGCCATGTGAAAATGCCGAATGGCACACAAACGAGCCTTGTTGGTTCGGAGTCATTGTTTGTTGCATCTGCGGGGAAAAATGATGCCAACAACGTTTCTTCTTCTAGTAGAGGTGGAGATAGTAGAAATACGAGCTTGCACAATGAAAGCTTGAACAGAAACCAGAGACCTGAGACACAGGAAAAGTTTTTAATAGGTATTCCAGTGGTACCATCAGATCTTTTTCGTGGAAGTTCCTCGTCAAACAGACAGTACTACGGACGCTCAGTGGGTGAACTGCCACAACACGGCATCATGAGACCTCCGAGCCAGCCATCTTCAAGTCTTCAATCAAATGGGCTTCTCAGCCCGAGAAGCCAGCAAAATGGAACAGTTGGACGAAGTAAGTACGAAAAAGAGCTAAATTACGAACAATCAGTAAAAGAGCAAAGTAAAAGTGTTTCTTTCCAGGATTTGCACCAGAATTCAGTGCATAACCGAATGGAAACCAGCAATCCTGAAAACTTTCAAATGACAAGTGGCCTATCACATTTCAACGGTTCTCTTACACCAAGACAGAGGCAAAGCAACTTGTCACATAGTGGGAAAAGACTAGAAGAACTTCTACAACATTCGAGATCACAAAAAGGTGATTCAAGGAATCTGCAATCAATGGCAGGCTCGTATGGTTCTTCAATGGATTCTTCGACCACAAGGAACTCGCAGAACATGAAGCATTCCAGCCCAAAACTTCCATTATCTCCTCCAACAAGAGACACAGATGGACTTTTCGCTGCAAATTCAGCTACCAGTGACCATCGCAGTGCAGTTCAGGTGCTGTCCCTTTACGATGGAAAGGCCGTATTCCAGGAACACGTAATACCTCAGAGTGGGTTTTCAAGGGCTCGAGTTTGGCAGTCAAACACACAAGCTGATTTATCAAGCGCTGAGTTAAAGCCAAGCAATGACAATCGTACGTCCTGGAAGTCTTCCAAGGATATGACAGTAGTACCCCAAACACTTATGCAAGAACCTTCAGATCGAGTGACTGTGATTTCGAGGAACAAAACCGTTAAAGACCGAAGTTCTAGGTATTCCGAGGTAGCTGCTGGTAAAAAGAGCAAGGAACACTGTTTGGATGACACGTTTGAATCCGATTCATGGAGACATCTGAGGTAGGCATACTAACTCGCCTCATCTTGCCTCATCTTACAACCTTCCTTTTTCTCACCTAACCTTACCTTACATCACTGTACGTCGTCTTACCTACCTTTACCTCACCTTCCTTCACCTCACCTTCATATTTACCCCACCTCATCTTGTCTTACCTTTCCTTATTCTACGACATCGTACTTTGCCTCACCTCAATCTCTCACCACACCTGCCCTTCCTTCATGCAGCTCACCTCACCTTCATTTACGTCACCTCATCTCACCAAACGTCATCTTGTCTAGTCTTACGTCATTACAACTCACCACACCCCACCTTCATTTACACCACCTCATCTTACCTAACGTCATCTTGTCTTATCTTACCTCACCTTATGACGCGATCGACTTTGCTTCAACTAATCTTACCATTACATCTCACCTACCTCTACCTTTCTTTATGTTACCTTTCTTTACTTGGGTTATGTTAGATATACCAAGTGACAATGAGTCCTGAGTTGCGTCACAAAGAACGCAACAATGCACTGTCACTATGGAACAATTAACGGTGGCACCTCACTTGGTATATCGAACATCACCCTTTTACTTCACTTCACCTTGTCTGACGTCACTGTACCTCACCTGAGATTCTCTTACCTCACCTTTTCTTACGTTTATGACGTCTTCGCCCCTCATCTTGTGCTACCTCAAATCACCTCACCTCACCTTCCACTGGTTGACCACACGTTACCTTATATCTCCCCGTGATACCATAACCGATCCTTTTCATTAGTTTGCCCAGTTTTTCTCTTTCACAATTCTTACGTTTACCCTCTCTTTAAACACAATTCCACGGTACTTCGTCTTGTAAATCATGAAGTGTCTAGAATATTGATAGTTTTCTTGTTTTCGTAACTCAAGGTTTGTGCTGAACAAGGAATATCAGCACTTCAATGTAATTTGAGAATCATTAAATCTTCTTTATATATTTTGATTTTAGTCTGGCGAATTCTTTCTCGTTGGATACCTCACAGAGAATTTCTTCGGCTTTGTGGGCAATGAAGCTGATGGAGGCTGCGCATTCCTCAAACCCAGGCACATATCAGAACCTGCTGTTGAAGGTCAGTAGAGATTACAGTGTAAGTAAATTGTTGTTGGACTGGCTTTTCAGATATTAGTGAGACTGTTTCATAAATTGCTTCAGCTACAATTAATGCAAGCCTGTACATATAATAGAAGTGACTAGAGAAGCGTAATCAGAAACATTTTGTTGTCGATTGCAGACGGAAATTTCAAACTTGAGTTATAACTTTATCCCTCTACTACCGTCTAGCTCTCGGTGAGGGAGCAAGTGTCATTCCTCGAAAAGCGTACTAGCTGGCATTCGTCCATTAAATATTAACTCCGAAGTTGCTTTTAAACGTACCTTTTATCCAAAAAGTATAAGTCCCTTCGAAATTAGGAACTCGTCCCTTGTCACTTTTTTCACCTTGGCTGGAACAGGTCAAAGTGTATTTTCTTGTGCCATTTTTAATACTTGTTTGTTTGTCCGTAAGGCCCGGCTGTTTCGTCGCTGGTTGCAAAGAGCAAGACTGAAAAGAGTTATGAAAGATGAAGAGCAGGGCAAGATGGAAAGGTAGAGCGATTGTACTAGTTAACGAAGTTAAATAAAAAAATACATTATTATCCAACGAATGAAACAGCTGCACACTAACAAGGTTTAGTTTCAGGATAAATCTTTTGCAATGCCGTGGTCGTTGTGCCCTTTTTAGTACACTGACAAGCTTACACGAGTATCTTTTTTGAGAGACACACCTCTCTTAGAACCACTTAGAGTCATTCAAAAGCCATTTCAAGCGGTCCCCACTGCGCTGGTCGGGGTCATTTTGACTGCCGAACTTACGTGCACCCCTCAGTGGCACACTGACTGTGCTTTGTGAAAGCAAGCAGACACTTGTGCATCTTTCAAGGTTTGGGGTCCAACTCTATAACCTGTGCATGGTGTTCTGCATCTGCTGCTTCGTCAGATTGATGCTGGAGTACTTATGCAACGTTTGGCACTCATCATTACGTTAAGCTTAGTGGTAAAGTTGAAGGCTTCCATCTTCATGCTGTGCACATCATCCATCCTCTTGTCTTAGAATGATGGACTAACTGAATTCATTTTTGCTGCTGTTTGGATAGAGAACGCTTTTGTAAGCCACTTTTCAGTGAGAACATTACGAACCAGCTAGCACGCTGAGGCTTATCATACATGAGCTTAACACTTCAGCAATAACAGGTTTCCTTTGTTTATACGTCGCATTAAAATGATTCTAAAACAGTTCTGCCTAGATAAACTAGGAAGTGTAAGGCGAACCCACAAAATTCAATATCTCAGAACTCAATCTCACGGAACTAAATAATTATTTTGAACATAAGTAATAATAATAATAACTGATTTTTTATTTTTTTAAATATGTTGACCGATTTGTATATTGTATATAGAATATTTTATTGCTAGTCAGCTTTTAAGTAAAACGTTAACAATTTGTTTCCTTCCTTCCTTCATTACTTCCTTCATTCCTGCCTTTCTTTCTTCCTTCCTTCCTTCCTTCCTTCCTTCTGTCTTTCTTTTCGAAACAAACACGGTGTAGTTATCCTGCACCACATTTGGATCAAATAAGCAGCCACATTTAACTTGAAAAATTTGACATTGTTCACTTTTTCTGTCCTTGTAGTGCGATTACTTACTGGCAAACACAAGTTCTTCATAAGTACTTTATGGCTTGGAGAAACAGTCAGCAAGCGATGGTGCTGAGTTCACAGAACCTGTATAGGAGGCACATGCTACAGAAAGGTCTCAAGGGTCTGAAGTTTGCTGTCCAGCAGCAGAACCTGGTCAGCGGTGATCTGCAGGCGCGGGTCAAGGGCCGCCTTTTGGCCAGATACTGGCTAAAGGTTGGTTTGAATTCGTTTAATACAATTATCACTCATTTGTGCTCATTAAAGTATGGCGACAACTTACATTTTCAGAAACACAAGCGTAAAATCTTTACGAACGGAATGTATTTAAAGTTGTGAGGTAATGGACTGCTAGCAGTTGATTAATACATTAATTATGAAAAATCAACACACAAACACCATACCAAGTATATTAACGACAGAGGCAAAAAGTAGTAAACCAAGGGATTTTTTGTGATAGTGGCAGAAAGGTCTACAGAAGAGAAAAACAGAGCGTTTGAAGTGTGCGTTTGGTCGATGGAAATCAAATCAACTGAAAGAAAGCAGGTTAGTGAAACAGAAAGTGCCCCAATAGTTCTATCTATCTATCTACCTATCTACCTCTCTACCTACCTACCCACCTACCTATCTATCTACCTACCAGCCTACCTATCTATCCAACTGCCTACCTACCTACCTACCCACCTACCTATCTACCTACCTGCCTGGCTACCTACCTAAATATCTGCGTACCTACCTACCTACCTACCAACCTACCTCCTACCTACGGTACCTGCCCACCTACCTAACTACTTACGTATCAATCTATCTAAAATCTAAGTGACCATAATGCTAGCACTACGTGTGTGAACAACATTTAGCATCTGATAAGTGTGTGTTTAACTGTCTAGTGCTCCTTCGGAATTTTGTCCAAACGTATACAATAAAAGAACAGTCGCGTTACGTTTTCATGCTAACTGCTGTTTCAATTCGTCATTAAGATCCGGTTGTTTGAGAAATTTTAGTTTGGTAACAAAGTAGCTATAAACGTAGTGTTTCGCAAAAGATGTTTTCAATGTCATTGTCGTTTCGTTTTTAATGGAAGAGCACACATTTTCGATAAATCATGCTTCGTGTTTTTTTACCTATTTCTTAATCCGTCGGTGAGGAAGAACACAAGCGTTATGAAGTTGGAGGTTCTGAGCCACGGTAGTTAATAATTTCTATCCAACACAATAAATACTCGAATAGTCTAGACCTTTAGATATTGAGTACGAGTTTGACTACGAGTACGACTTCTTTGGTTTTGAACCCGTGTTGTTGACTGCGACATCTTCATCAGTTCTTGTACAAAACAAGAAGACGGGCGCAATACTTGATCTCACAACGACTTTGTGAATTTCTCTCGCGAGTTTGGTTGTATCAAAGAGTCAAATTCGTAGTCGAAGTCGTATAATGTACTTGCTACCAAATCTAAATTTCTCTATTTCCCAACAAAAAGAGTTCGACCATACAAAAACACGTTGGATCCCAGGGGCAAAATTTAACTTCAGCTTCCGGGTTAGTAGCTCTTTCGCTTTTCCCTCACAAGTTTCGCGGTTCAGCAAACGAGAGACGCATTACTATCCGTAAGGAGAAATCTATTTATTTCAAGTAGTATAGTGACCCTAGTTACAGAAACATGCGGTAATTAAATCCCGTGAGTGCTGTGAACTGTGATAGGGAGAAGATGCTTGAGGGTATGGCAGACAGACATGTCATGTCGCGTAATTATGCTAAGTGGAAGATGATGTACCAAGTGGAACAGAAAAATGGTGTTGCGAGGCTTCACTTCAAGTGAGTAAACACCCCAACCCCCATGTGTGATTATCGCTCTCTTAAAAGAATATCCTGCAATTTTCTTTTCTTTTTGGAAGCTCTTGGAACAACCCTGGAACTTTACTTTGTTTCTAGGAATGCTTGGAATAACCTTGGCATTCTATTTTCTTCCTGGAAAATCTTCAAATAATCCTGAAACTTAAACTTTCTTCCTGGGAACTCTGCAAATAATCCTGGAATTTAAACTTTCTTCCTAGAAAATTGTTTGAATAACCCTGCAATTTTCTTTTTTTTTGGAAACCCTTATTATAATCCTGGAATTTAAAATGGAATAATTCTGTAATTTTATTTTCTTTCTAGGAACTGTTGGAACAACCCTGGAATTTTCTTTTCTTTCCAGGAATTCCTGGAACAATACTTTGAATTTGATTTTCTTTCTGGAAACTTTTGAATAATCCCGGAATTATATTTTCTTCTTCGAAACTTTCGTTATATTCCTGGTTTCTTTTTGGAAACTATTTGAATAATTTCGGAGTTTTGATTCCTTTCTGGAAATTCTTGGAGTAATCTAGAAATTGTGTTTTTATGCTGGGAACGCTTAGAATAGCCCGGAAAATTTGGATCGACTTCTTCAGAACTCCTTAAAGATTGACAAAAATTGCACCACATTTCTTCCAAATTATTCTGGAAGGTTCTGTTGTTTGAAGAGATGAAAGCTTATCCGCCAAGGATAACCGCGTGTTTCTGGTTAGTCCAAAGACTATTCAAATATTTCTGAAAATTTTCAAAATTCTTTTTGAAACAGCCGTCGAGGAACCTTTTAAACATTTTTTAGACTCTGATGGTATTGCTAATTTATAAAAGTGTTCAATGACGATCGAACGAAGTTTTAAATGTTTTTAAATTGAAAGCCATAGTTTTAAGGTTCTCCCCTTTTTTTGTTTTTAAAACCAGTTTTTACCGTGTTATTGTTATTATTGTAACTATTAACATTGTAAAACAATTACAATACTCGCTGTTGTTTTCTATGTGTTTCACATCACATTCATTTGGTTTCTCTTATTTGACTGTACTTTCATGGTAACAGTCACTAGTGTTGTTATTGTTAAATATACAATAATTCTGCTATGATGTGTTGTGTTAAGGATTGGTCTTCTATCCAAGAGCTGGCACTTTTGGCGAGTTTATGCGGCGGAGTGGGTTGTTAAGAAGAGACTGGGAGATGTCGCAAGGTAGGTATTAACTTGATATGGAATTTTACCAACGAAGATGAGTATCCAAGAATTTAAGGTTGTTGCCAGTGTCAAGTTTATAAAGTTTGCAAAGCCACTGCTTAAAGTAAAAGTACTGTACCAATGTGGAGTATCTAGTTTCCTGTGTGAACTTTTTCTGCAACTATTGAGGCCCTACAAGAAAAAAAAGATGTCCACTTCTTTTGTATGACGCAGAAGGGTTGTGATCCACTCCCTTGTAAGATTTCTCTTGGAAACTGATTCCCTAAAAAGTCAAAAGTGTCATTGAAGTTTGTTTTGAGATCCTTTGATTTTCATCGAACTGTTCTTTGGGCAAACGTGGAAGCTAAAGGTATCATTTCGCAATAAATTTGGTTATAAAATAGCGTAACTTGCCATAAAGGGAACATAGCTTCAATTTTCTTTGTGCAAAGCAGACTTTTAGTTTGTCCGTGAAGTGTCCTTTGAAAAACCCATCTGAGTTATGTACGGATCACATATTACGTGTTCCTTTTTGATGGAAACAACAGCAAGCAAGTACTGATGTTGGTAGCATAATCTTTACATCGAAACAAATATTGGCTTTCCTGTGATATAACATAGCGTTATAAGTTTTTTGTTTTTCAACCGGTTTCTCTTCAACCTCATCGGTATTCGTATTGATAACGACTGGTGTCTAGAAAATTGCACTGGAGTTCACTGGTAAAGTTCTTTTCTTATGATTTCTGTTAAGTCGGCCGACAATGTTCCGCTGATCTACCGTCGATGCACTCAGCTTCTCTATTTATGTTTTTTTGTTGTAGAGTTCAGTACGATGAACATTTGACCATGAGAATGTTTACTGTTTGGAAGGAGAACACTGGAAAATCTATAATGGCTGGAAACGTTGCAAGGTACAGTATGCCGCATGAAATACCATTTACAGGTTTTATTCTGTCTTACTTGGTGTGCATCATCATCATCATTACCATCGCCGCCATCATTATCACCATCATCATCATCATTATCAAAACAATTTTGATAATAAAGGAGAACTTTTAGTACGTCATTTCTATAAAATAATCAGCAAATCATTGACTAAAATGCAGATAAAATGCAGCCCAACAGCTCAAAGAATAAAATTGATGACAAAAAAGTTCTATGCCAATAATTATAAATTCCAATCGTTTGTTAGAAGCAATGTTTAAAAGTGAGTTGTAAGAGACTTCGTGCTAGTGCATAGATTAAGAAGTTCTTGGTTTTCTCTTGCGTGATTTCCACAGTTTTAGACCAGCTGCTTTGGAGGATGTGTAGGTTTACCACATGCAGTTTTTATGTCAATGAATTGTAGTTTAGCCTCCTTTGGTGATAGAAGACTGCATTGGAAGTTAATTTAGCGACTGTTTTTCCATACCCAGGAGGCGTCTGGCCGTGAAAGCTTTCTACCGCTGGAAGAACTGGGCCCAATATGCCAAGTAAGTTGCCAAAAAACAAAGATATTATAAAACATTTGGTGAGAACTTACAAGCTTTTTCATTTGATAAACACTTTTTTCAGGTTCAGAAATGTATTTTTGTGGGCTCCAGGAGTTTCAGCGCATCTGAACAAATTTATCGGCACAACTTCTTCCAGTGATCATGGCACCTAGCAGTCGAGTTTGACTGCCGTGTGAGTGGCAGAAAGACCGCTTATCTCATCAGTTTTATGCGCATTGCTTGTGCCCTCGAACTCTTCCGCCCGCCTGTTCCACCCGCCCCTTCCCTCTCCTAACAACTTTTAGTTTAATAACTTCGCAACTTGTGAATGAAACAAATTTCATTGCCCAATGTCCAACGTTACTACGGACAACGTTTTATATTCTTCATTTACTAAAAACCTCAATCTATATATGATTCAACTAATTCCAATTACTTGCTGATACATTTCGAATCATACCATGTCAGCATGTACATATACAGTATATTAGACATTCTAGACAGGAGGAGGTCTGATATTTGAAATAAGATCAGTGGCTTCCTTTCAGACATCCTCGCCATTAAATTCTTCCTTTTTCTACTGATACCATTATTAACTTCTGAAAGAGTTTGTACAAACTGCAGTTGCAAATAAAATGTTATACTGTTAACTGAAAACTATGGTCTCGAAAATAATTCTCTGATATGGAAAAATATGCAAAACAACCTTCAAATTTGTATGCACCATCCGCGCAATACGATAAAAGCATTTATTATATTGGCAACAGTGTTCTCCTGGGAAATAAACCACTAATAGAATCCGTATAACAGTACATCCGGGTCCCCCCTTAGAAATTTCCATATCTTCGCTAGTGAAAATATCGCCGATTTCCGAACACTTCCGAAGATTTTCTGAAAATCATAAAAACATCAGAAGTGAAAACATCGCCGATTTTCGAAGATTTTCGAAGATTTTACAATTGTTCGGCGCCCATATCATAAAAAGAACACTACATGATTTCCAAAAGATATGGGTTTTATCTTCTCGTGGCCAAAACATCTCACTCGTTTCGCTGCGCTCAACTCCATATCTTTTGGAAACCGTGTAATATCCTTTATGTATCTGTCCTTCTAACTGCTGGCCTGTGTAAGTTGTCGCTGTTGTTTCTGCAAGTAAGCAAGTTACCTCCTGTAGATGAAGCTCTACTGAACCTGTTCCGACAAGTCTCTCAGAAAACATAAACTGACAAGTGACGATATGTTCCTACATGCTGCTCTCAGAAAGTCCTCTTTTCATAAAAGAAATGAAAACGTTTTGTCATCTTTTGTCTACCTACAGAGTAATTCGACTACGCTTTCAAAGCATGTGCAAGGAATACCATTTCAAATCCCTCGTCAAAGCAGCTTTTAACAAGTGGCAAATAAGGTTGCAGAACAAGCGAGCGGACAGGTTTTGTCATCAAACCAAGCAACGGTACGGGTCCAGAATAACTTACATCTACGGTTTGACATCATTTGTTGCGATTGTGCACAAAACTTAAGAGGTCACTTGTGGTTCCTTATAAGGTCTAACTACTTGTAACAATGAGAATAATAATAATAATAGTAATAATAATAATAACAAGAAGCTACTGGTAGCTTACACTCGGGCCGATTGATCAAGTCTTTGTTAGAATCTGAGCATAATACAGTGGACATGGTCTGACATGAAACCAATAAAACTAACAGTCATGTCATATAATAAAGCAGAATTTGGACATCATCATCCTTCGACTGCCATTGAGATCGATGACTCAAGACTCTGCCATTGGGCTCTGACTGACATTA
>JAOBRG010335740.1:0-11663 GCA_027574985.1 Umimayanthus nakama
CCCACACACACTTTGAATCACTAGTGCGTAGTCACCCCCCCCCACTTTCAAAGTAGCTCCGCGGTCACTGTAGTGTTTTGTCGTTATTGACCGTTTTTCAATCGTTGAATACTTAGGATGGATTGCTATTCCTGGAAGATTATCACAAATCGACACCGGATATTCGCGCGCTGTTTGGGGTGTGAACCGAGCTGGACAGGTTTGGAAACTGAAACGAAACCGACGAAGTTGGAGACATGTTGGTGGTCGATTGATGCATGTATCCCCCGGCGAAGGTGGTGTTTGGGGAGTTAGCAAGAACCAACAAATTTGGTACAGACAGGGTAAGTTTCAAACAATAGTATAACTATTAATAATGATAAAAAAACAATAATAATAAATACTAATAGTATCTTTAATAGTAAAATGTTCTTTGCTGAATCGATGCTTACAAGAAATAAAAAACTGTATTTAGAAATACTAGAATTTCACAATACATTACTCCTATACGAATACTAAACTACGTCATAGAGTCTATAAGAAACTGAAGGGATATCTGCGGATAAACTTGCACTTGAATCACGTATTTGTACGACACAAGGTTCTTATGTGTGTGTCTGTGAGAAAAAGAGAGAGGAAGAGAGACAGGCAGACAGACAGACTGACACAGAGACAGTGAGATAGATAGAGAGGCAGACAGTCAGAGAGGGATACAGACAGACGGACGGACAGACAGAGACAGTGACAGGCAGAGACAGACAGACAGCATTTATTGTAAATGAAAGTTAAATTACATACTCCACTAAAAATGATTTTTTACAGGTTCTTTGCGTAACAGAGTTGGCACTAGATGGCTTCGTGTTCCCGGTGCACTTATTCAGATCGACTCCGGTCCGTTCGGTCTCGTGTGGGGAGTCAACAGGCATCACCAAATCTGGTGCCGTACGGGCATCACCTGGAGGAACAGAAAAGGTCGTGGCTGGCGACGCGTACATGGAGGACTGAAGTATGTATCGGTTGGCCAGTTTGGACCTTGGGGTGTGAACCGACACAATCACATCTATTTCCGCTATGGAGTTACAAGGCGAAATCCTGCAGGTAAGACTTACGCGTATTTGTACAATAATCCTAATCTAGTTGATAACAACCAGATTTGCTAACACTTTTAATGGTAACACTTCGCCAAAGTAATGAAATAAATAACGACCATGTTAATAGTTTTTGTTACGAGTTTCCACTAAATGCCTCTTCTCTGGTCAAGTAACCTTTTCGGCGACTATTAGATTTGATATTTGATAGTGATCTTTTTCACGTGTTACATTTTTCCTACTTAAATTACTGAAAGAGTTGGGTGTAAGCACTCTCAACAGCTAAGTTTAAGTTTCATTCTCGACCCAAGGGCTCACATTTCACCGCGTCAGGTGGTTTCAAAACGAAGAGAAGTCAGACATGCGCAGAACAGAAGAGCTCTTGGGTCGAGAATGCGTAGTTTTATGATCGTATTAAGCAAATGATTAATATAATAATGATTATGATTACGATAATGTGACTTAACACTTGACTAATTTTTCAGGCAAGAGATGGCGTTACATACCAGGAAGGCTCAACCAGATCGAGGCAGGTCCTAGCGGTGTAGTATGGGGTGTGAGCAAGGCCGGATACATCTACTATCGAGCGGGCGTCAGTCGCCGCAGGCCGATTGGTACTCGCTGGGTGCGCGTAGCGGGTCGTTTGAGATTTGTTGCAGCAGGGTGTATCGGCGTCTTTGGTGTCAGCAGAAGTGGCAAGATATGGCGCTACCGAGGTACGTCTTGTTATTATATTACTATGTAACAGCAATAGGACTGGGTGGAGTCCAATTTGATCTGTAACCTTCTTAAAGGTTAAAGTTTAACAAGATTTTAAGATTTCCGAAGATGATTGATAAAAAAATAAACAAAGATGTTATATCTTTTCTAAAGACCTGTTGCTGTTTAACTCAAATATTCTCCATTCTGTCAGTTTTTACTGCAGATTCTGAGATTGTTTATTGCTATCCACAGTAACTCTTTTCTTGTATGTTCTGATTGGTCAGAAAGCCGGGAATTCAGGTTGTGATAGTTTATTCAACTGTCTGTTAACAGCATTGTGTTAATGGTCACTCGGATAGACGATTTCGCTGGTAGATTACGGAAAATTACACTTCTTTACGAGGCTATCAGATTTGACGAAGTGCAATATCTGTTTTATATGTGATTAACTATTCAAAACAATCTTCTCTATTTATCAAAAAAGCAGTAAAATATGTTATAATAACAGTTGTGGCAGCTTGTTGTTTAGCATAAATTGATTCTAGAACAGTCACATCACAGTGAAATTTTGTGAGAAACATCGAATCATTTTACGAAAGCTCATTTTAAAAAGGTAAATCTTACACCTCCGACTAACAATTAGTGTTGAACATTGTTTTTGCAGTCCTAAAGCATTCAAAGTGTTTGCAAATTGTATTCACCTCTAAATTTGATAGTTCGTCTTCTCATATTTAGAAGCAGAATTTCTATCTTCTTCTATCTAGAGTGTTTGTGGCCAAAACATTATTTACTAAAATTTGATCATTTTTTGTTAGGTGGACGAGGTCTGAGAAGACTCCGATGCCGCGGTGTAGGTAGGTCACGAGAGAGGCTGTTTGGTTAAAGGTTCCCATTAAATCTTCCTTAAAGTTACCTATTTGGAAATGCATAAGTGATTTTACAATCCAAGACTATAAAGGAACGCTTTATCGGTTGATATATGCTGATGCATGGAAAAAACTGTTTCACAACAAGTATTGATGTATGAGAATTAGTTGTTCCAGTAGCAACTTTATTTCCTTAGTTTCGTTTTCTGTGGATTTAGAAAGTAAAGTATGTTAAAACAGCCACCAATATTTCTGTTTACCGTAATGTTTTTGCCCTGGTTCATCCTTACTACAAGTTGTTACGCGTAATTGTGTACTCAACTGTGTTTCAATTCTCTTACAGGTGTTCACAGACCCAGGCCAGGTAATAAAACTTTTTTTCTTCTATTTTAAAAGACGTTTTTGAGTTCCGTTTTTGAGAAAGATAGCGAAATTTTGCTATATGTTTGTTAGGTATTACTGTAGTCCCGTTGGCCTTTTAAAAACAAATTTTCCACAATATTTTATTTACCGCAACTACAAGCTTCTAATCATTGCTTTTAGAAGAGCCTAAAAGAATCTTCTTTGTAGTTATGTTTTCTTGTAGCAGTGTCTTTGTTTTAAACTGCGATCCGATTCCTTCCAATAGGCAAAACAATTATGACACACAAGGGGAAACCCTGCGTGTTCCCGTTCAAGTACCGAGGAAGGTGGTACCGGTCATGCACCAGGGTTAAGTCCAAGCGACCCTGGTGTTCACTCACTTCAAACTTTGATAGACACAAGAAGTGGGGATACTGCATTCTACGCAAGAGAGGTTAGCGGGACTATTATCAAAAGTAATCCAAAATAAGTAAAACTGATAAGCATGTTGAAGGACGTGACACACACGGTGAGAATAGAAAATATTAACATAAAACAATTCTATGACTAGTAGTTATAAAGTATAAGAAAAAGTGATAGTTCTTTCTCCATCATGGCCCTTATAGGGTAACCCAAATATCTAGAAAGAAAAAATCACTACAGCTCTAATCAACCAATAGTAGTTTAAAAATTTCAGGTTCGGAACAAAAGGGACTCGTAAATCTGATCTACAGACGTCAGGGTTAAATTATCAAAAATATTACATGGAGTGCAAGTTTAATAATTGTTTTTCCTTCAGATTGTTTTTTATGAAATTTTGAAAGATGAGTGTTTTATGAACAACACATAAGAAAATAGGTAAAAGCATGAGAAACTACAAGGTCATCATGATTTTATGCTTTCCTCTGTAGGTGCGTGGTCTCGTATTCCTGGAATATTGAAACAGATCGACACTGGATACTCTCGAGCGGTTTGGGGAGTGAACCGTGCTGGATATATCTACAAACTGAGACGCAACAGGCGAAGCTGGAGACGCATCGGTGGGCGGTTGATGCATATTTCAACTGGAGAAGGTGGAGTTTGGGGAGTTGCCAAGAATCACCGGATATACTATAGATGGGGTAAGAACTAATCAATAATCGTAATTAATAATAGTTTCCAATTAGGACGTAAGTGTTCTATTCCTTTCCCTTGCCCAAATTTATTTTGACTAGTTTTTTTTTCTGCAATTTATGTGACGAGTTAGTTTAACTAAAAAATCCGCTTCTGACACTCTTTTGTCAATGCAATTTTTATATTATTTGATACTTGGTGCTCGGTATTTCTTTGACAAAGAATAACTAATTGGCGTCTGGGCTTATTGCAGGATCAATGAGAGCCAGAGCTGGCCGACGTTGGTACCGAGTCGGTGGTGCGTTGATGCAGATTGACTCTGGTCCATTCGGAATTGTTTGGGGAGTCAACAGAAGGCACCTGATCTTCTGTCGAACAGGCATCACTGCGAAGAACCCAAGAGGCAGGGGCTGGCGTCGTGTACCTGGAGCCCTAAAATATGCATCATGTGGCCAGCTGGGTTGCTGGGGAGTGAACAGAAACCACCAAATATTTTTCCGTTATGGAGTCTCACGTCGCAGACCTCAAGGTAGATAGAGCGTGCGCCATTATATATTATTTAAAATGGTTGAATACTACTACTACTACTACTACTAATAATAATAATAATAAATATAATGATAATAATACTAAAGGTAACAATATTGGTAATACTAATAATGATGATGACGATGATTAAAATAGTATTAATATATAATAACAAGTTATTGTACAAAGAAGCGACATCGAAGAGTAGTGAACTTGTTATTGAAGTGCTGCCGACTTCCTTTTACTTATTTGAGAGGGGAGTAACTTCTTCATTTCTGTTTTAACATTTGTAAAGTACCGCCGAATTTATTTCAGAATACAACCACTATAAATAAATAACATTTTTTATTATGATTTTTATTTTTTGTTTTTAATATCAATTTTTTGTGCTATGGTTTGTTTTGTTGTCCATTTTGGTCCTCGAAAACAGTATTTGATAATATCTCTTTGTCAAGAATTTTTCTATTAACCTCAAAATCACTTTCCTTATTACAGGTTATTTTTACAACATTTTGCCCGGTATATATAACGCAAACATTAACCACATGCGATCTTAATTCAAGGAACTCGTTGGAAGCACGTGGGTGGTCGGCTCAAACAAATTGAAAGTGGACCTAATGGCGCTGTCTGGGGGGTCAACAGAAGGGGACACATCTACTTCCGCGCGGGAATTTCTCGTGGAAGACCTATTGGTAGATACTGGATACACATTCGTGGTCGCCGGCTTATTTCTGTGAGTCCCGGATGCAACGGTGTTTTTGGACTGAGTTCAAACGGACGGATATGGAGATACCACGGTAGGTTGGAGGCGCTTGTAACCTTGGTGTGAATATGGTTTCATGCAATCACTTAAATCAAAAATAAAGGTCTTATTAAGTTATGTCTTTGAAAGATTCTGCCAGTAGCTAGAATGATAAGGACCTTTAATACATATTACTTTTACAACATTTGAGAACGTCGACTGAATCTCGTTACCGAAAGCTTCATTTGATGCTATCTTATTTTTTGCTATCACAAATATTTAAGCAAATGAGCAATATTCTTTTAACACAATAGTAGACTGTGGTGGACCCGTTTCGTTCTCCACCAATGAAACCCCGACCATATATATGAACAAATAAATTAAGATAAACCTTTGTCTCCGTAGGACGAAGAGGCCGAAGGCAACGGAGATGTCCAAGACTAGGTGAGTATGTGTTTTGAGTAAACATTGCAAGTAAAGAACGACATGCAAGTAACTGTAAATGTAGTTCATGAAGTAATTGTTTTTTTTTCTACATTAAATCTACAGGATCAGGAAAAGGACCTAAACCCACTCCAGCCAAGCCTCCAGGTTTGTACAGTAACGAGAATACTTCGGTACTCGTTGTTGTTGCTCGAGAGTGTAGAAAAATATATAACTATTTTGTAAACTTCAGTTATCATAAAGACGAGGCTATGACACAGCCTGACTCGAGCCGTTGCCACAACTTAAAAGTTTGAAGCAAACTACCTAGCTTTATTTTAAATAGGCTGATAACCTCAAACACAGCTACTATTTTGACATCTAGGGAAGTTATAAAATAAGACTGGTAAGGTGGGCTGCAAAACAACAGCTTTAACTCGAACTCTGAGCTAGCGACCACTGAATTCGCCTGAGGCTAAACCACATTGCTGGGATCCCTACTATGGCAATACGTTTTCGTTGCTACTAACGGATTGTGTCTGTACGATAAACCAGGTGGACGAAATCTCAGGATACAGATCCGCAGTGAAGCTTGCAACGATCGCGGAAGATACCGTGGTTGTGGAAGGGCCTATATCAGGGTAAACGGAAGGGACTATTCGCCACATCGCCGTGGGCACAATGTTGTTGTTCTTGATTACTTCACCGGTAAGTATTGGCTAGATTACTTCTGGTGAGCTAATACCTGAAGTCCTTGTGTGCTTGGTCTCCCTACGTAAGTTACATAAACTATCTATTCCTAAACAGTTTTGTGAAGAGTTTTTGTAGGAAAGGTTTTCTTGCCAGGTAGATTTATTTCCTATAACAAGCAAATATTTTAGAAAATAAGTTAAATGATATCTGTGTTCCGCTGTTCTGATATTTGAAACCGATCCAAAGACAGAATAAACTCGGTAATAATCGAACTATCCCAATTAAACACCTAACTATACTTTTTCATCAAGCTTACTATAAGTTGTTTTGTTTTTTGCAGGTGCTTTCTTGTTGAGACGATCTTTTGACACCTTTGCAAATCGCAACGCCGGACGTAACCTTCAAGCATTCCTACGCTCCCTAACCGGAAGGTAAAGACAGTATTTGATACAAGATCAATTAAAATAAACTCACTGAGCTAAAGTAAATGACGCAAAAGGTTAGTTAATTTTACAGCCTTGTACTTCAGATGAATAAATAAACAAATGAACTTGAAATTAAATGTACGATGAATTAATTTGTATGCTTGTATCCTGAAAAGAGTTAAATCGAAATTTGTATTTTTTCTAATAAAGACGATTTGTATTTTCAAACTACCTCCATTTTATTGTACAGGAAAATTGTATTAGTTGCTATACAAGACGATGGGTCGCGATATGTTTCTCCTGCCATCCGTCAACTCAAGAGGATCGGAGCACGCCGCATCCGTCCACAGTTCCGTTCGTCCTATGCCCTTGTTGGAGCCACAGGTAGACGAACCCGTTGGATAAGGGAAGTACAGAAAAAGCGTCATCGAGGACCCAGTCAACTGGCAGTTAAGGTCCCTCTTCCGAGACTTAAACGAGGTAACGTTTACAACGTTTATATAAACAGTTTTATCTAGAATCATCTGTAGAGATGGAGAGTGAAATAAATGAAAGAAGACGAACTGTTAAAAAAGACTTTTGGCATGTTGTGGTAAGAAAATGTTGCAAATTCTCAAATGCTTTGATAAACGAGTGCAAGTGTCCCTTAACCTTATCCTTTATGTAGTTGATGTTTCGTGACATTAATACGGTACTACGTAACGCCGTTTTTAAATAATTAGAAACAAACTGCAGGAAGCCGTTTGTTTGTTCACTTTAACATAAATGTAAGTAATGCATTTGTTAGTGTGTTCCTTTCACTTTATATTCTAGTTTTGTTTAAGAGCTAAGCGATATGTTTTTGTTACTGCCGATTTACTGTCTTGATACCGTGTTCTATTTATATACTTTGCAATTTTTTTAGTAAATTCCCCGGTAAATCCGATGCATTTTTCCAAAAACGGTATTTAAATTTACTGTTTTGAGAAGGAAGAAAACTACGAACGTCCTCTTAACAGTTTAAGTTAAGTTAGGTTCATGCGTAACCCGCTGATGGAAGTAGAAACAGTTAACTTAAATGTCATAAGAGGGCACTAGCTACTGTTTTATGACTGTTCACAACTCATCTGAGACATTAAGCTGATAATACTAAACCTTGTTTTACTTAAAACATCGATACATTTTCTTTCTTAGGTCGCGTCCGTGTGGATATTCGTAGTGAAGGTTGTGAGGATCCTGGGAAAGGTCGGGGTTGTGGTCAGGCATACATCTGGGTTGACGGCAGAGATCGTTCCCTCCATAGGCGTGGATTCAATGTGGTTGTTCTCAATGCATACAATGGTAAGTGCATGTGAATCGTGTAAGCTCACTCTAAAAACATAGGATTTGGGGGTGATTAGTGAGTCAGACTTGGTATACTTTGAGGTACAGTTAAAAATTGTTTATACTTTTTGACCTTGGTTTCGAGTACATTATAGAAGCTTATGTGGTTTTGTTTCTTATTAGGTCATGTGGTAGCACGTCGTGCATTTGATACAAGCCGAAAACGACGAGCGAGTTACAACCTGGCCATTTTCCTCAGAAGGCTCAGATCCAGGTTTGTTTTTAAAACTGTTTTAATTTAAAATACTATTGACAGTTATACTATCTTACTTCTATAATTATACCCACTAGATTTGAACCATTGAATGCTAATTTAACTAACCTAAAACTTTAAAGCCATTTCACTAGTTTACAAACACGAGAAGTAGGGTAATTATACAAACATTTGCCGAACAAACAATTGTTTATATTTTAAAGTTCTCTTTAAAGGTTTTATGTTCCAAATTAGGTAAAAACATGTTAAAGTGCTTAATCTGAAGTTTGTTGCATTATGTCGTTTTTCAGTAAAATCGTTCTGATCGCGGTTCAAGACGAGGGGGCAAGGCATGTGCGCTCAGCTCTCAATGACCTGCGAAGGATTGGAGGGTTTTCCATACGATTTAGTTTCCGTGGTTCGTATGCCCTGATTGGTTACAAAGGACCTGGCCGCAAGCCCTTCTGGGTAAAGCAGAAACAGCATCGGCGTAAGCGCGGTCCTAGTGTATTGTCCCGTTGGGTGAGACTTCAGAAGAAGAGAGTACCTTGTAAGTGAGAGCATCGTCTACGGTTTAAATATTTGGTCAAGTAAGAGAATCAGGACGAGATACGTGTTTGTAAACATATCATTATTATTATATTTTAACGTATTTATAGGTTTTTGAAAATATGCAATTCAGCTTGTAAGCTGCAATATATTTTATAATAAACTATCTATCTATCATCATCTTGAAATGTTCGTAAAACTTCTTGTCTGCAAGATGAGCGATGCTACGAGCTGAGAAAAGGGTTCCACAAACGAAAAGGTCCTATAATGATCAGAATAATTTTTTTTGAACTAACTTTAATGCACGCTTATCAACTTGACTGAACATAATGTGAAAAACACCCGTACACAGCAAAACGTCTATTATATTTTGCACTGGCAAACCCCCAACATCGCAATGTAAGGACACTTGCTCAACTCTTCCTTTAGCTAACTAGTGTTTTTATCTGTAATAGTAACGTGGAGAAATATTCCTGGGCGGTTGAAGCAAATTGATGGTGGCTATTCATTCGGCGTTTGGGGAGTTAATCGACTTCACCAAATATTTAAACTACGAGGAAGAAGAAGCTGGAGACGTATTGGAGGTTTACTGAAGCACGTGTCGCCGGGACAAGGCGGTGTCTGGGGTGTAAACAGGCACAACCAGATATTTTACCGTATTGGTACGTTTGATACATTATTTTAATTCAATTGGTATCAAGTGTACATGTTAAACGCTCAGTATTATTTAGTTGTAAGGTAAATTTCTCCATGACGTGTTAGCTGTAACAGAGATTTGTTATGCAATTAACTGGATCTTCGCAGAACTAAGTTAGTGTCATTTTATGGTGACAATTGTTTAATATGACTTGATATAAGTATCTTCCTTTACTGTCGTTTTTTAAAGTAATAAGTCGTAGCACTCTCGTTACCATTGGTAACTTTTAGTTTCATTTATCTCACCTTTTACACAACTTTAAGCTAATAAAACAATTATATTACCAACCTTACCAAAATAAAATTTTGACTAACTTTATTGAGATAATAATTGTATCGGCCCCTCCTTGTTCTAAAATGTTTTCTAAAACGTCTTTCCAACGTAAACTCCAATCACACAGGAAATCTTACTTAGACAGATGTGTTGTAAAGAACGGACACGCGTTTTAGATTGTGATTCTCTCAACAGGTTCTCTGAATGGTAAAGCTGGAAGCAGATGGGTCGGGGTCGGTGGTAGGTTGAAGCACATTGATTCCGGACCGTTTGGAGTTGTGTACGGTATCAACAGATTCGATCGTATTTACTACCGTACGGGCGTTACCATGCGAAATCCAAGGGGTAGCGGCTGGCGAAATCTTCCAGGCAGTCTGAAGTACATATCCTGTTCTACACGGGGATGCTGGGGCGTCAACAGACGGAACATAATCTACTTTAGACGAGGAGTGACCGCCCGTAGACCTGCTGGTAAGCATGATTGTTTTTTTTTTAACTACTAAGAGCAAAGCAAAAACGTCCAGCATTTTTCGCAAGGCCAACGAAGGTCAAAGAAAATAACCATTTTGAATTTGAGTTAAGAAGAAGATGATGATAACTTCATAGTATAAATGCTATGTCAGACAAAGATCGCTATTTGTACTTACTCTGCAACCGTATATACTTGCACATTGTAATTTTTCCTTAAATTTGAGAAATATTATAGCATAAAAAGCATGTCTTTAAGGTATAATAAAAAGCTTGCAATAATAAGACATATTTGTTGGTGGCTTTCTCTTCAGCCGAAGAATCGCTTTCACCCTTAACGAGTGTTTTCTCACCGTAGGTACCCGTTGGATCCACGTATCTGGAAATCTAAAACAGATCGAAACTGGCCCTGGACGAAACGTATGGGGCGTAAGCAGAGGAAACTATATATTTTACCGGTTGGGAGTAAACAACAGACGGCCCCTGGGTAGACGCTGGCTCCGAGTACCAGGCCGCTTGACCTCAGTGACCGTTGGGTGTGGCGGCGTTTATGGTGTTAGCCCCGACAGGAAAATTTGGAGTTACAGTCGAGGTGAATTTTCAGTTGTAACAAAATAATGTACGTTTTTACTAGTTAGCTAAACAGTTGTGTTTTTTTGTCTCAACAGCTTTTACACTGCGTGCCCGTCGGGGTCCCCAAAGTAGAAATTGTCCAGGTAGGGCATACGTTCAAGTCGGAATACCTTAGTAGAGCATTATATTAAATTACATGGCAGCTGTTCAGCTTCAGAGTATGTGCAGCGTTAAGTTAGTTTATCGTTATTCTATTTCAGATTTAACTCTAGATTTATAAGTTTATAACTTAATTTTTTCCTTTTTTTTGATTCCTTTATTTTTTTCAAAATATTATCATTAAGATGTAATATCGCAGTGCTCCATTGGTTTCGGTTTTAGTGTGAACTGATGCAACTACCCTTTCTATCTGATACTGAATGTTTATATCTAAGTGAAAGTGAGTCAACCTGATTTTGAAACTGTCGGATTGATTCTCTGGCAAACACTGTTTGTATCTTAAATCCGCTACCCCAAACAAACAACATTCCCAAAACATCTTTGTAAATGTGATCTTGAATCATGCCTGACTTGTGTATTCTTGCCAAAAAGATAGGCTACATAATTAGGGCTTGAACCTCCTTATTTATAATAGTGCTGCAGTTAAA
>JAOBRG010335751.1:0-15142 GCA_027574985.1 Umimayanthus nakama
GTTCGAGAAACCAGTTGCAGTTTTGTAAATGTCTAATCAAATGCTACTTTTGGACCAAAAATCAAAAAATTTTTTTTATCAAAATTGGCCAACCTATGTTTGATTTTTATAGGCACTCACTCTTAAATCTGCCCGGATCGGACGAAGGGCTTACGCCCGAAACGTTAGCTATAGCCCACGTTTAACGGGCAAAAACATACCATATCATCCCTTATTGATCAAAATACTTATTCATATGTATGATAATTTACTTTGATTATACAAAAAGCGGATGTGATCGCCGATATCAGACTGATGTGTCAACTTTAACTAATATTATCAAATTCAAATTCGGCGAAATTGATAGCTAGAAACTGTCAACGTTCATTTATATGTTTTAAAACTAAAAGTTTTTTGTGTATTTAATTTCGTTATGTAAATAGACTCAAACGTATTTCATATCACATCAAATCCTACCTTAAATATTAGCACACCAACCCGTCCGTTCCAGGAAAAAAAACAAACCCACGTTCGACAGTCAAGTTAAGAGGACGTGCGCGCTTTGACCGGACTGCATCATGGGTAAAATTGAAAACCTTTGCGAGTAGTTTGAAGGAAAGCTCGAGTAAACTGAGTCAAAGTATATAACAGAAACAATATTCCACAAAGTTGACAGGTTCTTCATTCTGAGGTACAAAAGTAACTTCAACAAATTTAAATATTGGAACATATGTACACTGGAAACGTCGGCAAGTGTGGGTAAAGCTCGCCCAGTCGCCCTGCAGTCCACCTTAACCGAACTTTTTAATTTGGCGTCTTACACTTGACACGTTTTTATTCTTTCTCAATTTTTACTTTAACGTAAATTTCCACTTTGAAACCTTCTAAGTTATACACAATGTGGCCCAGTTTCCATTTGAAACTTTTAGATTTTTATGAGTTAGATTATGCTAGTTAATCAGCGAAAATATATTATTTTAACTGTATATTGTGGGGGCCAACACTAATTTTACATACATTTTTAGGAACCCTCCTGGTTCTAAGTTACTGCATGTGTTTACTGTTAGTATATACTTCTGTTGATATCTTCTCTACCTTGTACTTAAATAGAGTCGGCAAAAAGTATTAAAGACGCAGTTTTACGGCATTTGTTACAGATTCGCTATAACATTTCACATAAGTATAATATTTCAGCAATTTGGCATGTCTCCTCCGAATTTAAGAGTGAAAACACAAAGAAAGAGGCGGACTCATTTTCGTCACATCCAAAAATTACCAGTAATACTCTGAAAGCTTAAATGAGGATAAAAAACCTAACTGGTGGCGGGCCTGAAAATCACTTAACAAAATCAGCCAGGATTAATATAGCTTACTTGCTCACAGATACTCTAGATCTTCCTTTGCTAGGCCTTTATTTAAGAAATGACGACAAAAAGACAACATAGGAAGATGTTGCAAGGGAATTCCCCAGCCTCCTGTAGAGGAGTGGGGTTATTCATCTTTAATATTTTTAAAAAGCGAAACCAAATGCACGCACAAATAACATAACTTCCGTGTCCTGACTTCGCTTATTATTGTGTCTTCAGTTATACCTTGAGTTAAGACTGTTTTAGTCTTTCGTTTCAAAAACTTGTGTACTTTTTGATATCGACTTACTCCTTGGCACAGAGACTACCGGACAAAAAACATGATTTTATTATTTACTTTGTTATTAATACCAATTTTACTTATTCACCTAATCACTCAATCACTCACTCATTCACTCACTTTGCTGCGAAAAACGGTGGAACGCGCTCCACTTAGATACTAAATCTGCGGATACGAAAAACAGTTTATAATCTTCACTGAAGGCTTTTTTATTCAGTAGCTATTACCAGTAGTTAATAGTCGCTTACTACGTACCCCCAGATGTAGATTAGGTCATTACAACTTTTATTACACAAAATTATAAACTAATTATATCGGAATTGTTGTTAATATTATTCTTGTATTTATAGGTTATAAGTTTTTCCGTTAAGCTGTAAATTTTATAAGTTTTTAGTTGTTATTGTGTAAAAGCTTCGAGGCATGGCAGAATGCTTTAAACACACTATTATCATTTTTTATCTTTATTTTTTATTACTTATACTGTTATTGTTATTGTTACTATTGTTATTCTTCTTCTTATTATTATTATTACTTCTTACTCAACCCTTCAATTATTCGATCAGTAGTTCTCTCCCTCCCTCACTCAATCAATCAACCAATCGATCAATCAATTAACCTTCCTCTCACTCACTCACTCACTCACTCAATCATTCATTCATTCGTTCATTCATTCGCTCATTTATTCGTTCATTCAATCAACCAATCAAACATTATTGGACATCTTTGTCTTCAGACACACAGTCGACTAGAGATTTGGTTCAGACTTAATATTTCCTAGAAGCGAAGACAAATGTAACTGTGCGACAATCAAAATGGCTTCATGCTACCCTCATTCTTTGGTAAAATTGAATACTTAGTTTTTTTCTCTTGTTGAAATGATCTATCTTAAAACTCGAACATGGAAATCGAAATCTCTCGACAGCAAAGTTATATTCTGTTCAAAAATTTTACTGATAATTCAAAAACAGACCACCCACCTACTGTACCTCCTTCGGTGCTGTGTAAACCCAAAACAGCCCACTGTGTATCTGTATAACTTGCAGTTTGATCTTCACAGCTAACAAAGTTTTTTATAACAGGATTATTTTTATACTTAAGGACATGAAGCTGACGATTAATTGAGTCAGTAAATTTTAATATTTGACCTGGCCAGCAATGAAAGGACTCTAACTCGATGTATACTGAGGAAAAATTAACTGTAGTTTCCTGTTTTGGCGGAATGCAAACACCGTAAAGTATAGTTCTTGGAAGCAATTACTATTTATTTACAAGACTTGTCGCAATTAAGATAGACCACAATTACGTCGTCTCTCGTAAGAGGTGTTTGACAATCTGAATATGTGCTACTAAATGTTGCATGAAAACGTTTACTTTTTTATCACAGATTAACAGTTTGCCTTGCCTTCCTACATATAGTAATTGATATAAACAATTTACTACGTCAATTAAGACGAAACAGCTTGAACCAAGCTTATGTGCCGAACTGAGGAATAATCAAAGCTTTGCCATCTGACAGGTTTTACGCGTATAAACAGATGGAAGTGAGGATGTAGGTGAGTTTTCTCAAATGGATCGACGGCGCCTTTCAAGCATATGGATTACACTGGTGAGTCAGAAGCCGTTGCCAACTTGTTGTTATACCATCATAACATTGCTATGGCGTCTCGAACAATATTTTAATATCATTCAGAATTAACTAGCTGTAGAATTATGAAATCTCGTAAGTTCTCAAGCAAACGCACAAAGAGATAACTTAATGGTTTTACAGAACGTAGTCTTAGTATAGACAGACTACAAAGCAAGACAAAATAATAAATGCGAGTGCACGCTTTTTTGAAATAATCTTTCTATAAGAACACGAGGCCAAAAAATTGCCCAAAATTTAAGAACATGCTAAGAACACTGAGGAAAGACGAAGAATCGTTTTCTCGGTTAATCTTCATCAGTGTAACACCGCCTTTAGTGCTGTGCATGCGCAAATTTGTTTAAGATCATTTTTCATTTATGATTATCGTTAAATTCCTCCTTGCCGGCAAGTGTAGAGGTTGGCTTGAAGGAATTGAAAATAACAACTGCGCACCCATAACTAATATTTATGTTCCAGAACATTTTAAGAACATTTCACGCTGAAATTCTCAAAGTATTTGAGAGCACTGAGCCTCAGCCAGAGCCTAGAAATTAGACGTTCTTATAATAAAAAGCGTACGTGGTATCGGAGAAAGAAAGTGACTCACTCGGCCAAAACGAATTACTTTACAGATTTTCCTTAAACCAAGTTAGTACGTGTAGGCGGAAAAAATAGGACGAGGTCTCATGCTGGCTATGGCAATGTCTGGAATTGTATCAAACTGAGGTCCAAGAAAATATTGTAAAAACGTTAGTGTTAGCAAATTATAGCCAGTCAAATTCAAACAAAGCGCTCGGAAGGTGTCGTAGTACAAATTACTTTACCTTAAGGTTTTATAAAAAAGTAAGTGATGCTTTTGGCGTTTTTGTCGGCAAAATTTTGTACGTCTTAAGCAACAGTTACAAATCAGCAAAAAGCCTTCCAAAATAACAGCATATTTTTCAATGACAGCGTTTTAGTTTCTAAAAATTTGCTTAAAAAGTAGAATTTATAGACTGAGCTTGTCAGTTGTCTTCGACGGTTTAACAAAGATATCAAAGCTAATTGCAGTTTCTGTTTTACATCCTACAAAACTACAAGTCAGCAACTAAAGCTTTTCAAAATAGCAATAAATAAGTAAAGTACTAAGGTATTATTTTGAAAGCACTGTTTTCAGATTGAGATTGTAGGATTCTCATCAGCTGTTCACAGCTTATCGCAAACTGATTACAAAATTGATTTCAAAAACTTGTACGTCTTTTACAACTGCAAGTCAAAAAATAGTCTTTTAAAGTAACCGTAAATTAATTAATAACGCTTTTTATCTTATAAAATATTCTTTTAAAGATAATATTTACAGACTGAGCCCGTAGGTTTCTCATTAGCTCACAAAATGAATCTACGGGCACCTGTTCCGGAAGACCTCTTCAATGCTGCTAAAACTGCCTAACAAATAGAACAGACTGAGAAATCTATTTATTATGCAAAAAGTTTAAAATCTTTGGATCTCTTGCTTGCTAAACGAACGGCTAACCATTTTATTATTCAATCTTGTAAAAGTTCATAAAAACAGGAACTGTTCTTAGTCTATATAAACTTTCTCTTGATAGTACGAGTAGTCTCACCGGTTTTTTCCTGATTTTATAAGAAACGATGAGTCAGAAATTTGCTCCAAAAACTGGTAAAATATATGGGCTGAATTAAGAACAATTTCAGCCTCAGTCTGGCCAGTTAACGTGTTCTTACCAGCGAGAAGAGTGTATTTTAACTTACGATAAGATAACATAAAAAAAACTTTGAGGAGATGAGGTATTGTCCGTTTGTACCATTATATACTGGTCACCCATGGTTCTTCTTTCTGTTTGTAAAGAAATATAACTATTATTAAAAAACGATAGCCTGGCCTGCGAAGCAGGCGTCACTTGTTTCGTGGGAGACTCGCTATCCAGGCTTGCCTTTCGCAATTGACACGCTAAACGGAATATCTGTGCTCGCTACGCACGTGCTCGCTCCCACTCGCTGCGCTCGTGCTCCGTTTCCTCCCGCGGCGACGAGGAGAAGACAAAACGGCAGTTTTATACAATATTTGCACGTGGCAGTGCACTAGGCTCACCACATGACCACAGTCGAGCTAAAAAATACAACGTGAAAAGTAAAATTTTCGGGGTTTCTGGGAATGTAAACGTCGCGAAAAACTGCTTTGCTATTGTTGGCTGTAATCCGTGCCATTCGCACTTTTGTTGCAAACAAATAATAAAAACGACCGGATAATACGCAAACAAATGAAACAAGAAAGAACATTAACAGTTGTCGACTCCACTGTCAAAGGTCGCCAATACTGAAAGTTCACTCCATGGAAACACAGTTACGTAATCCGAGATGACAGATTTTTGCGCTTACCAACTACTCAAACAACTGAGCCCCACAGGAGTATTTAAAAAATCAGAAAAGGATCCGTTTCGTTGGGTAATTTGTTGACTACTTCAGGGGCAAAGATGCTTTGTGTAGAGATCGACTTTCATAAAACGAAGTTTAGACCGGCACATGAGACGCAAACAAAAACGACTTATATTACACTGTTACTTTCAAAAATCAGTCGTTTCACAAAGTCAATATGCAGTCTTTCTATTGACACCAAACAAATTAAATTAACTACAACAACTAATTTGATCATAGTTTTGACATAGACGTTGCAGACGTGGTACTGATGGTTTCTAGTTTGAGTCATTATCAAAACTGGGGAGGGGAATTCAGCTCCCCATACATTGTATCTAAAAATATAACTATGCTAAAAATGGACTCGAATGCACATGCAAAAGCAATCGTTTCTGTCAGCGATCTTCAACTTTATTCCCAGAAACCGAAAAATGCGTCCGAGCGAAAGATTACTCAAGGTGGTCTAGTATCAAGTTATATGACCAAAAACATCGCGCATTCTGATTGGTTCTAATGCGATCAAAACTTTCCATGATGCCCGCGGGAGTTACGGATTATCGTCAATGCCTTGTGTGCGCGGTATAAAGAACTCAAACTGATGTTGATATTGCATATATAAAAGCACTAAGAGTTTTTGGACGTTAAATGAGTTTCAAAAAGTTGTTGTAAGTTACAGATGTGGCGGTTGTTGAAACAGGTGAGTCGGTGAAACAAAGAACGAGTGCTGATTTTCTTGTAGACAGGGTCTCTCGCAACTAGTGAATAGGGGAGCTTGTAAATATAGGCATTGCTTTTCCACACAGACGGCCGTTATCACATTATTGTTTTCTTCATATTAAAAAAAACACGTATTTACTTGACAGGAACTTTAGTTTTATTCGAAACGACAAATTAACAAAAACCAAACTCAGGCAAAGATACACTTAATCTACGAGCTTTGTAATCTCTTTTTGAAAGCATCTCATCTATTACGGAGACTATCAATACTTTTGTAATAAGCTTTAGTGTTCTGAGCTTTTTTTTAAGTTTTTTTTACTAATAGTTTTGGTACATATACAAGAAATAGCAAAGGAAAGCTGAACGAGCTAATGCCGGAAATTTAACCATGTGCTCATTTCACACCAAATCTGTAAGATCTATAATTTTTTGCTTTCGGCATTGAATTGTTATTATATGGCAGCTTTATGAGGCGATTTTTAGATTATGGAAACAGAACATTAGTACAAAAAGTGTCCTTCCTAGGCCTTTCGTAGATTTTGCGGTGCATCCATTGCATGGGTAAGTGTAATAAAGACTTAATAACTTTTTCATGCAAGAAAAAACCGATAGGAGAATGTATCCTTCAGTTAGTCCCGGATGAGCTGATGTTTCTCTTCCGTGCAGTCAGGGCACAAACACAGTGTTACAGGTTTCGTGCTAAACTACACGTATCTATTTTCCTGCGCATATTTTATTATGTGTTTTAATCATAGTGTGTATGATTTTATTCATCATCTCAGGTCAAGAGGTTAGATAATATTTATATGACCTCTGGTTTATATATTTGCCAGTGTTTTTATTATTGGATTGGATTTTTGATGTTGAGTTTACGTTAACTAATACAAGAGCAGGAAAAAAGAAAAAACCCTTTTTGTTACGATGTTATTTAACTGCCTTTTGATCAATGTATGTACATTATCGAGAAACTAGACAAAGCTTCACAGGAGAAGATTCTTGAAAACATCATTCGTATGCATCATGATATATTTTAAAACAATTGCTTATAGAACTCTCAAGTAATAGCTGAAAAAACCTATTGTTTTTGAAAAACCGTTCTCCTTTTTGTTCTTTAGACATCTTAATACTACTTGAAAGTAGTTTCCTGCCTTTCAAATTCCAGTTATTAGTTTTTTTGTAACATTTCAAGTACCGCTTGTGTTCTTACGAATTTTAATGGTGTAGGCAGTTAGTTGACGAACAGAACTGACAACAATTATTCATTTAACAATAAAATGATATATCAGCAATATAAACGTACTGCAAGTTAGTATTAACTTTTTTAAAGATAAATCACAATGTTTAGATACAAATTGCTTTAATAAGGACAGCTGCGTCGGAAACTGCAGTCTAGAAAAGATCAACGAAAATCAAGATATTGGATTTGTCTTTATATAGTCACAAGAAAAAAGGTAAATGATGAAAGATCGACTTATAGTGTATGTAACTGTTTGAACTAAAATTCAATGCAGGGGTTTTTAAAATATTTATATTAAGAACCAAAGTTGAAAAGGGCCATGGGCCGGTCATTGACTGATCGAAAGGCATCGTTTTTTGTGAAAAAAAAAACATGTTTGCCACAGGAAATATTTGCCTTCATGCTTCGGCTGTCTGTGTCTTCCAAATACTGATGTCAAATTGTTGTCTTAACTGGCATTTTTAAAGATTCAGTTTGAATTTTACTTGCTGTAATAGGGGGCGAATCCTAATTTTTTTTGTTAGAGTTACCGTATTTTCTAAGTTCGACGCCCACTACGTTTATTTAAAACTCGGCCTATTTTTCTTGAGCATGGGTTGACAGGCTTAAAAAAGAAAATGCTCAGTAAGAATAAAACGAAAAAAAATGTCTTTATCCAAAGTCAACCATTACGCCATCAACTCTAGCTCTTCACCTCTGTCAACAAAACAAGCACAACTATCGTTAATTTGTAGTCAATTTTTTTGCGACAGCCAATGATTTCTGTGGTGTGAGCTAGGCAATGTTTGTATTTATTCGTTTACTTCCATACTTGTTTTGTTTTAAAGAATATTGGTTTGGAATATGTAAATTTTGGCTGTATTTTTTTTCAAATGCTGTTATGTTTTAGAATCCCTTTGAAACTCGAACAATAATTAGGTTTTCCTAATGAATCATTGGTTAAAGTGATGGTTAGGTTTAAAGGAGGTGATCATGACATGAGAAGCATAATAAGAAGATTCAGACTTGCTGACATCAAGCCTAAAGAGCCACTCTACTCTGAGAAGGAAAGATGCTATTGGATGAAAGAGACAATTATAAGTAACCAAAACCTTTACCCTAAAACTAACCACCGTAAGCAAACATACAGTAGCATATTGTCGTTCTCAGAGTTGAGCTTTACTGAACCTAAATGAAAACTTCAACTGTCTACTACTATTTCTCGGGGAAGGAAATAAATAGTCTTTAACTTGCACTTGAACCAGCTTTTCAACCCTTTTTTTCTTATTAAGAAAAATAGTGTGTTCTGTTCTGTCACATTCTGTTCTTCGCTTTGATGATGATAATCTTTATTGAGATAACTTGTTCACTTATAGACTCAGTGGTTCTCGAAAAGGAAATTTATGCTTAAAGCTTCAAAATATATGAAATGATAAAATTCTAAAACTACAAATAGAATAACCATTAAAACATCTACATTATACCATATAAAACATTAAATATTTAGATTAAAAGTCTAGCTAAAATTGGAAACATTGCATTTAACTCTTATTTTACATGTATGCTATTTTATTACATTCTATTCTATTCCAATCCATTCCATTCGATTGCGTTTAATTGCATTGTTTTCTATTCAATACCGTTCTATTATATTCCTATCTGTTCAATTCTTTTCCATTCTTTTCTATTAAGTTCCATTTTACTCCATTCCTTTCTACTTTATTCCATTCTATTCCCTTCTATTCCATTCCAGTCCGTTCGATTCTATTCCATTCCATTCTATTATTTTCTGTTTTATTCTGGGTTTTTTTTATGTTCTATTCGGCTATACTTACATGTTTCGCTTCTATAGGAGGTCGCTTAATAACCGTTAACTAATTCTCTTAACCGGTATTATCGCATTGATTACATTTTGACAACTGTTTTGACTCCGAATAGCCTTGTTTCGTAGCTTTTCAAAGAACGATAAGTCTTCCTCTTAGGACCTCAAGCTACAATGCATTAGTAATAACCATTACTGTGACGTATAAAGAATGAAACAGGACTACCCGAAAAGATAAATTCCAAAAAAAAAGTCCTGCGCAAAGTTGGTGTATTGTAATTCAATGTAACATTGTTTAGTTAAAATATGTTTAACTTGTTATTTCTAAGGCGCTGCTGGTTTCGACGTGTTTTACAAGTGGAACTTACGCGAAAGGGGCCCTAAGTGTTCAGACGCTTGAAATAAAAGGAAGTTCACATTCGCTAAGTAAACGAGGGGCTGCTGCAGAACCTTCTTCCGAGCCCCTAGCAGAAGGAGCTCCGGAACCTAAACCAGAAAGCGTACCAGTTCAAGAAGGAAAAGCAGTAACACAACCAGAAACGGAACCGGAAGCTGGCATGTCAAATTCTACAGCGGAATCCGAGCCCGAGCCGGAAAACTGGCCGGAGCCTGGGCCCAGATGGCAGCAGGCTTACCAAATATGGCAGTGGGGCTGGGAATTCCATATTTATTTCTTTGCTACAACATATCTAGCGATGGGACTTTATGCTGGGTATTACGTAATCTTCAATATTTACGACGGCTTAAACAAGAAATATCTCAGCGTTAGTTTGAACGTGATGGTTTTTGTATTTGGTTTTTCGAGAGCATTCGTATTGTTCTTTGATCCCTACCACCAAGGTAACATTATCAAAGCTCTGGTGCTAATGCGGCTCATCTGGTCTATTGGAGGTCCTTGTCTAACGGCAGCCGATTCTTTGGTAATCTTAGCGCTTGTTGAGACAGCCCAGGTATCGCTGGCTCCGCCGCGAGTTCAGAGTCCGACCAGTATCTCTGTTGTGATAATCTTCCATTTCTTGTTTGTGCTTCTGACTGATACAGTTGTGTCAGAGTATGTGCAAGCAAAAATAATGCTGCTGTTTTGCCAAATATTCTTCGTAGTTTGGGGTGGGGTCCTAGGGGCTGGATATTTTGCACTCGGATACAAGCTTGACAAAAAACTTTTTGGCCATAAGCGAGTTAAAGAGAAAGAGGACCGTGTGTACATCTATCTGATATACGCTTCTGGTGTTGCAAACGTTGTCATCTGTTTGATAATGGTCTACTCGGCCGTAGGCGTGTTTGGGGTATACTCTGACGTCACGTTTGTGGATGCGTGGCCCTGGTATGCTTTACAGACAGTCTCCCGGATGAGTGAGGCTGTAGCGTGCATCCTTGTATTCACTGTTAGCGCCAAACGGACTCGGGTTAAGAAGGCGATGGAGGCATATAAAATTTCAAACAGTCAACATTTGAACGCAGAAGAAGCACAGGCAAACAGAATCACACTTAAAGGAAAACTTACAAAATTTTCGGCACGATTGAAGAAACCTCACCGAATTAGTGTGTCTCCAGCGCCAAATTCTTTGCCGAAAAGCAGCTCACGACCTCAATCTTTTGAAACTCTAAGGAGCAAATTCAACTTGTTTTTGTGTGGCACGCAATCAAACTCTATAATAGATAATAATGAATCCGAGCATTCATCGGAAACAGAGAGTATGTATTTGTCATCCACCTTAAAGAGTGCAATGTTACCATGTGTGCCAGCGCTACTAAATGGACAAAATCTGCTCAGTAGTCAGATAAACATTGAAAGATCTCTGTTGTACGACAAATCAGAAACTAGTGTTATAGCGAATAGAGCTGTTACTAATAACAGTGGTAGCTGTAACTTTGGTTTTATGAATGATGAAAAGAGATCAACCGCATACAACAAGTCAGGTTTTGAAAGAGGGCATGTTATGCGATTGGAAGTGGCCCCTGCTTCGCAGCACAATGACAATAGAACAGACAATACCAAAGATCTCCTTCATAATAACACGGAATTGGATACAGGGTCATCAGAAAAAAAGCCTTCAGGTTTCAAACGCAAACTTGCAAGACAAATGAGCATGTTTTCGATCTTACATGAAAACAAGCGAGAAGCAGCGGAAATTATGAAGCCACTTGAGGGTGAAACAATGAGTGAAGTCAGGAGCAGCTCGTCGAAGCGTGGTCGAGGTAGACGCATAAGCATGTTTTCAGCCTTACACGAAAGCAAACTTAGCTCCAGTATTCGCAGAAAAAATGTTCAAATAATGGAGATAAGCGAGGAGGACAGTCCTACGGACGTGATCGACGGGTTTAATTGAGATCGCTTGTCATCAGTGGACGCTCTCCCCGTATAAATGAGCAATTTTTATGAAGTCGTTTTTGTATCTCTCGAAGCAACACAACATTCTTTTACTTTAAGTCAACCTTTTGAAACAGCAACTGAACCCTGTATTTTGCAGTAATGTGAGCAGGGCTTAATTGTTTATACGAGTTTACTTGCTTATATGTTATCTTATAATGCGCTTTTCCAACTTCATAATAAAATGTTTGCAAAGTTCTATGTGAACTTATTTCTAAACTTCAACCAACGGTACTGAAGTAAGGATTGATTAAACGACTGTAATTTTGTGTTCTGATGGCTAAGGCAGTCTGTTTTTCTACATTACTTCACATCTTGTTTTAAAACATTTTTTTCAGAATAAAAACAACCAAATGACTTCAATTGACTTTTTACAAAAGAGACAAGTCTGTCGGCGGTTTAACCAAATAAACAAACTAACATTTAACGAACTAAAGATAACAAAAAATACGCTTTGAAGTCGTCGAGTTTTGTGAAATTTGTACGCACGCTGCACAGATAATTATACAAAAGTAAGTTAAGTTCCAGGTGAGTTTTACGAATTCAGCTTAATGGTGTTGACGAAATGATTGAGCGACCGTCGATAATTTTCAACCTATAAGCTAACGTAGCTTTAAAATTAAACTTGCACTTTACGTCATAATGGAAAGCTCATAACGTATTAACGAACATCATTGTTTGAAAGTTTTTGTGCTGAACCATCAAATCAATTTTGGTGTTTATTTCACTTGTTTGGAATAAACCAAAACTCTTTTCAATTTATACGCCAAATGAGAAAATTATCAATTTCAACAAACTGCGGATCACATAAACGTTTAGAAATCTTCGAGTTTTGTGAAATTAGCTCGCCCGCTGCACTTGTAGATAGACTTTTCATTCTAATCGTCATGATCACAACTAGAAGCTTAGACAATAATTTCAAGAACTTGAAAAGTTCAAAGCAGAGTTCCAAAAGAAAGACCGTTCAATTAAGTAAAAAAGCAAAGCCACCTTCTAGGGATGGTGATGATTTTTAATCTTTTTTACTCGTGTTCCAACGAAAACCTGTCAAGTAGTTTCCAAATTTGATAGCAGGTTTTCCATAAAAGAAACAAGAAAAAAACATTGCTTTCCAGTGTAAACATAAAAAATGTTAAAGCAGGTTTAAAATCCAGGTAAGCTCTTCTCAATGGCGTTCGTGCAAGGATTGAGCAAAGAATGGATGGTTTTGCGCCCTGTGAGCTAAATTTGCACATTACGTCATAATGGTAAGTACTGAACATTTCGACGAACCTCCTTGTTTGAAGTTTTTGTAATGAAACAAACAATTAAAGAAGTGTTGGTGTTTAAGAGACTTTTTTGAAAAAAAGGCAATAGTGTTGACAGTTTATCAAAATGAAAAAAATAACGGTTTCATCAAACTGAACTGCGGATCAAAAAACGTTCAGAAAACTTCGAGTTTTGTTGAACTAGCTCGCGCACTGCACATATAGACTTTTTGTTCCTCCCATTAGGATCACAGTTGGAAGCTTAGAACATAATTACAAGAAACTTAGAAGCGATTCTGAGAGGAGATTCCAAAATGCAAAACAGTTAATTTAATTGTTGCAAATCGTAGCCTACAAAAAAACAAAGCCGCCCATGGATGCTGTTGATTTTAAAATAGCGAATAAATAATGGTAATTGAACTGAGTGGAGTGCAATTTGGTCAGAAATCATACGCATGATTTCAGAATTGAACGAGCGCAGCGCGAATTCGATTTGAAGTCACAAGTATGATTTCAGACCAAAATTGCACGACACGAAGTTCAACTACCAATTAATTATATCCATTTTAAAATCGCTTTTTTCTGAAAAAAAGAATAATCAATTTCATGCTGTTACAGCTGAACTCTTGCTTTTAGGAACCAATCAGAATACAAGAATCACCAGTGGTTTCGAAATGGGTATAATTAACGGGGAAAAGAACGCTTTCCCGTGTTCAAAATAAAAGGCATTGACGTAAGACTTGAGCAGAGTATAATGATTTTCGTCTTAACGTATCTAGCTTAAATTTGCACGATACGTCATAATGGTAGACACTTGAACATAGCAACGGTTATCATGTTTGAAATTTTTGTTAAATCAGTCTTGGCGTTTATTTGACTCTTTTAAAAGAGGCCAGTTCTGTTCTCAGTTTAGTCAATTGAAAAAAATGACGAAATGGCAGTTTACTAAAAAAGCGAAGCTGCCTAGGGATGCAACTGATTTTTTAATCGGTTGATTTCTCACTGTTCCAATGAAAACCTGTCAAGTAATTAATTACCAAATTTGACGTTTACCAAAACAAAGTTTTCTATAAAAGAAACAGGGGAAAACAACACTTTGCAATGCATATATTAAAGATTATTAAACCAGGTTTAAAATCGAGGTGATTTTTATAGGTTCAACTAAATTGCGTTGATGAAAGGACTGAGTAAAAGTCGATGTGCTGCGCCCTGTAAGCTGACGTAGCTTACTGATTTACTTCGTCATCATCTTGCGACCGTAGCCGAGATTTCTCCCACAGTTTTGCACCAAGCAGCCTTACCCGCCATGGCTGCGGGAAGGTCCTCGACCTTCTTCATTCCTGTGTCTTTCGAGATGGTATCAGGTAAGGTGAGTTTCCTCCCTGTTGAAGCCTTCCTAAGGAGGATGTCAGATATGATTCCATCCTTGGCACGGAATGCATGTCCAGCGAACTGAGCTCCACGCTTGGCGAGGGTAATAGACAGCGCCTGGAGGTTCTCATATATCTGAGGCAATGTTAAATAAATGCTTTCTCCAAGATATCTTTGTACCCTCCGAAGAAGGTTGGTGTCAGTAACAACCGTTCACTCGTTTCACCTCTTTTGCTTTTAACTTCCAGGTCTCTGAACCTTATGTCAGTATTGGCTTGATAACAGTCTTAAATAGGTCAAGTTTGAGCTTATTAGGTAGGTTGCTTCTTCACACTTTCTCGAACTTGTTGCAAGCATACCAGGCTTGGTCTTTTTGTGATCTAAAGTCTTTTGTTGAACACATGATATTAGAGCCAACATTTGTTGAAGTCATCAACACGTTTAAGTGCGTTTCCCGAGGGCGATTTCACAGTTGCATCTTTACTGGAGGATATGAATTCTGCATGTCTTGGTTGTATTGCAGTGTAAGCCAACATGGGCAGCTGCCTCTTCAACAGCATGGAGAAGATCCTGTGTCAGATGTGATGGCAAGATCATCCGCAAATGCAAGACTCTGCGACATGTACAGAGGGATGGCGTCTGCTCCATCGTGAACAGTGGCTTTATCAGCACAAACTAACACTTAACATCTCAAAGTCTAAGTTTATGCTGATTGGTGGTCCCAAGAAAC
>JAOBRG010335795.1:0-11950 GCA_027574985.1 Umimayanthus nakama
TGTTATCGGCGGGACTAGGACAGAGACAAATTATCAACAAACAAAATGGCGGACTTGGCTGTTTAGTGTTGAGTTGTACTTTGACATCGTTCGTTTTTCCTAAACTTGGGCGTTTTGCATTTATTTTCGTAAGAAATTGAGTTTAATCTTAAAGATATAACTCTAATCATAGTTCTTTTTTAACTAACACTGTATTTGAGAGGGAATCAAGGCCGACTTCTCGAACAATTCTGGCTGGTTCTCGATGGTGTCGAAAGAGAAACGATCTTCTGAGTACAAAAAGATAAGTCCACAGAAGTTTATGTTTCTGTTGGCGGCCATTTTTTCATTGTTTGTCAGCCCACTCAGCTTGTACTACATCACATTCTTCACCTGAACGTTTATTCTATAGTTTGTTTCCAGAGTTTGTAATTTGCATTTTCTTCGGCTACTTAAAAACCGAAATCTTACAAAGTAACAAGAAGGATTACGTTGGCGCTTGGGCTCGCTTCACTGTGATTTCGTCCGCCATTTTTTTCAAGAACTTACAGAGTTTGTAGATCTACAAATATGGAAGCGTGCCTATACCATATATAGAAGTAACCGGGGCAATCGGAAAACGACATTTTCTGTATGCTAATTTATTGATATGAATATTGAGGTCGACTTATACACGGAAACTCTAAAACTTGCACTTTTTTGGCTGCAAAATGGGGGGTCGACTTACACATGGTGTCGACTTATACACGGCAAAATACGGTACACAGTTTAGTACTAAATTTTAGTGCATATTCAATGCATCAGCTTTTTACTAAAACTGGGACAAGGAATTTTTCATCAACACTATTTGATAAATCTTCTTTTTGCATTTTTTTCATCAAAATAAAAAGTAGCTTTAATGAAGGTGGGTGGTCATGTCAAACTGTCTTTTCTTAGCAATAAAAGGAAGGCAATGCTGATCCAAGACTATTTGGAGTGGGTGAAATGGAAAAAATAATCTTTTTAATTTGATTGAATCTCTGTTTGTAGTAAAGAAAAGAGGTCATCGTGGTTCACCTGGCCCCCCTGGTCCACCGGGGCCTCAGGGTCTTCATGGTAAGCGGTGCTTTGACATTTATTATGCCCCTTTTAAACTTTAATGACATATTCTATACAATTCCCATAAGGTTAGAACATTAGAGCTGAGATCGAGCAGACACTTTGAGGGTCAGGGGTGGGGGTAACTAATCACCTTCACCATGAGAGGTCTCATTCATTGTATCAAAGACAAGTTGTAAACAATAAATTCGCCCAATGTTTTGATTGATGATAAAAATAGCTCCGCAATAGCTCCAACTGTGGCTTTATCTTGTAAAGCAAATGTTCCAGTAGCTGGAAGATCAAACTTTAGTCATTTAAACTTTATAGCCCCTAGTTTGTATGAGCTGATACTCCAAAAGTATAACCAGGTGTTTACAGTAAAGACATTTCTTCACCAAATAATATACATGTACTAACATGCAACTACATACATTTTAAAACTTTGAAAACAAGATTGAGCCAATGTGAGAATGTCAGTGATAGTATTATTTCTAGTTATTTTGAAACCTGTAAACAAAACATTCACTAACTCTTACTCAATTCTTAAACAGTTTAAACTTCAGTTCAAAACAAATATTTGAAATCATGAAAACAAATATACAGAATTCAGGTTCTTAAACCTTTGCAGTGTTTAGTGTCTAACTGCAATACTTCTCTTTTCAGGTTCTTCTGGCTTACCAGGACAAAGAGGATTACGGGGGATGCAAGGTTCACATCATCTAGATAGTAAACGCACATTTATTTACCTGGGTTTAACAATTATGCTCTGAAATCAAAGTGAAGATTAATTTGAAAGAAATAACTAAGCACAATTAAGAAAAGTACTTAATAAGCATTTGCAGGGCTTCCTCCTAACAGCAAAGCAGGAATTCACACAGGCCTATTCATTCACTCCACAAATTAATAATAATAATAATAATACCGGTAATAATAAAAAAGGCTTTATTGTAAAATACACAGTATGGCTCTTCCTTTACAATATTGGACTAAAATTATTCCAGGAAGTGTCCATTGGTTGTGCGTGTGATCTGCCAGATACTTAATGCTAAAACCACTGGAATGGATCCATTTGATGGTGGACATTAACCAGAAATGGTGAACCAGTCAGATTTCTTGATTAGCCATGACTAACTTTATTTATATACAAAATGCCAATCCTTCCAGCTAATCAGACCCTATTAAGTCATCTGCAAAACTAGGCATCATTAAGCCTGCCAAATGTCAGGGGTCAATTGATTTAAGGTAGCTGTCAATCCACAAAGTTTGAAGTTTAAAAAACCAGCGAAATTTTTAAAACTTCTCAAAGTTGTACTTTGTTTTTACTATTAGTTTACCAAACGATGTGATATACGGTTTTGCACAATGCTAAATCCGCGGACTCAGATCAGCTGGTTACTGCTTTTTTTATGTTAGATGATAGGGTATTTGGTCATATTTTCAAAAATGGTATCACTTTAATACTGTTTTTTTAATATTTTGCAGGTGTTCAGGGCTTGAAAGGGGATCGAGGATTGCAAGGGCATCCTGGCCATCAAGGTCCAAAGGGAGATACAGGTAGGGAGATCGAAGTAATGCCTTGCCTTAATGCAATGCCTCATTGTTAATGCTTGCAGTTATGTTTTGTTAATTGTACTTGTTTAAGGGTAGACACTGGTTTTTAGTGTGTTTGAACTAATAGGTGACTGCCCCTTAAAAGGAGGTTGCTCAAAACCTTTCTTTGTAAAACACATTTTCCATGAATCACTTTCTAGAATATTTTTTAGCTGGCATTTGTAGTTCAATAAGTGGTCAGTTTATACCATACTCAAATTGTTTTGGTAGACCTGGTTGTTTAATAAGTTTATGTATGTGAGGAAACTTGAAAAGTCATTTCATTTTAGCTTATTCAAATTAAGTCTTGGAAATAAGACTGGTCACAGAAATCCATAGAAAGTTATATGAAAAAGTAAAAAGTTAATACACTTTTTCAGATTGTATTAGTTAACCTGTTTGTTTGTTGAAGAGACTGTACAACAATGCTATCCTGTTGAGGTGTCTAGTTATTAAGGTGGAGCTCTACCTTTTGTCGGGGGCCTCACAAAATTGTGTCATAATTTGACAATATCTCAGTTTCATTTTTAAGCATTGAAGTATTGAATGACATTGGCCTTGTACTGTAGTTGATAAAGATTTACAAGTGCGAGAATTTTTGGAGGTAGATGCGAGAAAAGAAGATATTGCAGGGAGGTTGTTCGGCACTGGCTGCTAGACTCATTTAACCCCTGCAGTTATTTCAAGTAGGACAGCACCCACTTATCTAAGAATCTTTTTCTTACTTTACCGATGTACAATTTTGAGTGAATTATTGTTGTTAGTTGTTTGAGAAGTTAATAACTTTTTATGGACTACAAACAAGTTTAATGTTAAGTTTTGGAGTTAATATTTTATATGCATTTACACAAGCTCGTGCGCTTGTGCTACCTGAGGAGTAGCATTTGTTTGTTTATAAGCTCTATAGCATTTATTGTTGTGTTCTTAAACCTATTTCCCCTTTTTGAATTTTTTTTCTAACGGCCTCCTTATCACTAATGAAAGAATGAATTAACACCCCCTATACAAGTTAGCTTCTCCAAATGTAAAGTAATATTGGAAAAAACATCAGATGTCTCATCCTTTCTCCACAGGATCGAAGGGCCATATTGGTAAGAGAGGCCCCATAGGTGACAAGGGTGACATGGGTGAGAAGGGCGACCAAGGTCCAAGAGGCCGACAAGGAGTAAAGGGAGAGATGGGAACTCTTGAGGTAAACTTTTTAATGCGTTTATCGCCTGTGAAAGCCTATCACTATGACAAAAGCTCTTAACTTTTCTATCTGCGTAGTCTTAACTTTTCAAAATGTTTTGTTTAATTCTATGTACAGATGATTTCACGAGACTTGTTAAGGAAGTTTTCTCACGTTTTCTTTAAAAGGAAGACATTTTAGTTTGTTTGTTTTTAAATGAGTATTTTGATCTAACAGTTTTGCATTCAAGTATTGGAAGACCTGCATCCTTCCACTATCTTGTCATTGAAAAAGTGTGTGATGATTCAATATTATACAATACATAACAATGTCATTTAAATATATGAAACACGAAACTTCTTTTGACAACTTAAAAACATCTGTGCTCGCAATATTCCCTCTCATTTGGCCTTATGGTTATTTTTTTCGATGCACCAGTTCCGTAATATTAAATACTGCAAGAACGGTTTGAGAATGTGAAGAAGTGTAGAGGAAGTGCAACACGAAGTGAACTACGGTTCTAGCTCCTTCAGTGTTCTTTTAACCTGCCAAAGTAGTTATTATGAAATAATTTTTCTATTTTTTTTTTGTTAAAAAATGTTAGTAGTGCATTGAGCATGCGCTTAGTATCAGCACCATTAGTATCTAACATTTTTGTAAAGTGTTTGTGGTTGTTTTTTGTTTTAATTTAGGCATATTTGCTTTTAAACTAACTCTAGCGTCCATTCGTTTGCAGTCAAACCCACGTCCGGCTGCACATTTGACTGCATCCCAAAGTTCCACCAGTATCGCTAATTTAAAAACAGGTACATCTTAAACGACTTCTTCTTCATGCAATTTACAGTACAGGGTACCATTGGGACCACTAGATCAGTTCTATTGCTTGTTGTAAACTTGCAGATGTACCATAAAATGTCTTCTTGACATGCATCTCGTTTGCGTTTTCAACAAGGCAAGTTCTCATTGTCACAAGCAAAATTTTTCCACTTTAAACTGTTTCCTTTACTTGAAAAATATACTTTGGATTTTGCACAAACACTCCTTGGTTTGTAATTTTAAACTATCCATGTACATGTATTTGTGTTTTGGATTGGTCTTGATATAGTGGCATGTAGAACTTCTACGGTAGGTTGTTTTTTAATTCAATCATGGCTCAAAGGTTGTATCAGATAGTGCAATATCATTGTTTCTTTCAGATATCCTTCGTGATTGGCGGGATGACATGGAAAAAAGTCTTACATTTGCTGGCATGCGGCATGTAAACGGCGAGCTTGTTATTCCAAAAAAGGGTCGTTATTTCGTGTACAGCCATGTATACTTCAACTCGCTAGAAGACAAATCATACCTGGTACATTTTGTGCATCACTATCCAGTCAACACTACACAAAATTTAGTGATCATGCGCAGTGTGGCTACAAAGTGTCAAGACCAGAAGTCGAAAGTATTCCTCTTTAGCAGTTACCAAGGTGGTGTATTTGAACTTAAGAATGGTGACCGTCTGGCTGTCGGTGTTTCCGATGGTGATTCAAAAACCGTGTCATCTGCAGACACTGCAAGCTATTTTGGTGCTTTCATGATCTAAAATAGTAATTAATAGTTGACAGTGGTTACTCTTATTTTGTTCTCACTGAATGTGTACAGGTGTATAGAATAGAAATATTGTAAGTTTTTCAAGTTTTTGTGCTGGTTGTATTTGGTTCTTTCACATTTTACTGAAGAAGATCACTCATACGTACTACCTATGCAATTACTTGGTGTATTGTAGTTGAAAAAGTGTTCAGGTTTTTTAGTTTTTACAGATCACGTAACACGATTTCTGGTCCACATTACAGTCATTACATAAAAATTGTTCCTTTAACAGTCAAAAGTTATTATTGTAAAAAGTTGGGTTACGTAGTGAAAGTAATAAACATAATTATAAAGTTTTCTATACAGCCTGGAAAATGCAAACGGTATGTAAACCATAATTTTATTTCATGAATAGCCTAAGCATGTATTAATGTAGCCCTTCGAATGGATTACCGCTCGAAATCCGCAGCAAACATACGTTTTGTAGTGTTTTATTTTAAATGTAATTGCAATGTGGTTTCTATGATAATTTTTCTTGGTGAGTTTTTTTCAATAAATGTTCACACTACTTTAGTTTTCAAAGAAAATTCTTTGTAACCGCTGTATATGTATACAAAAATGTTGCAACACAGTAAGCTGCCAAGTTTCAAGGCATAGATAATCGTTAGTTGTGACAAGTTTTGCGGTCAAGCTACTTTGCACTTTGAGTAGCTCAAGTTTTGGGCGTTGGGAACTTTTCCTTGGTGAACTTTGCACACTGGTACAGGAACTGAACGACTGTAAGTGGTATTTTGTCATAGTTCTTGAAATACTGGTTGCACATGCTAAAGTTCGAAAGGTTTGGCACTTTTTTATTGAAAGTATTTTATTTTGAGTTTTGTTAACGTTTTATGTAGACAAGATTACTATTATTTTGATCTAGATCGCAATTTTTTTGTTTTTGAACTATTATAAAATTCATGCGCAATCAAAGTATTTTTTGTCCGTGTTTTGGTTCGTGGACGTTTTCAAATGAAAAGCTATGACAGTGGTTTCACACTACTATTTTGACAATTGTTTAAATACACATGAATTTCATACTATAAAAATTTGAATTAAATATTAGCTGCACTAGTGACACGTGCACCGATATTTTTATAACTATATTTTTGTAATAATACCATCGGAATTAGTGGATATATCGTTTTGTAGAAAAAGAATGTAATTTTTAAAGATTGAAGTACTTGTACATTGTACATATTTTTTCTCTCGGCCTTCGGCATGGGGATTTTAGTTTGTATTCATTAAAAAGTACATAATACATTTGCAAATAATCTTAATTCAACGATGTACCTAAGAACCAGCAGCAAACCATCAAAATGATTGTCGATTCTCAAAGGAAACTTGCAAGTATCTTATGAAGCGCATGTGTTTGAAAACGTTTGATACACTAAGGCGTTTAGCTTGCAGCTGTTGTCACCTCCTATCAGGTACATATAGATGAAAGCTCCTGCAATGGGAATAATTGTATAAAATAATGGTTAAATTTTGCATCTCAGGTAAAATGTTTGAGCTGGACCACTGAATGCATTATTCACTTTCACTGTATCGGCAAGAAACGACTGCTCTAAAGAACGGAATGAGGAAAGCACTCCAAGGTTGTTGGCGTGTAATTTTTAATCAATCGAAATTTAGACCAGAAAGTAAAAGCAGCTCACGAAAAACATGTTTTGCAGATTGTAATTGGTCAACTATTTTCGACTTTCCAGTTTGTTTGAAATTCAAGACAATGTTTTGCAACCATGGTATCAGGGTCTCCAGCTGCGAGTCCTTCGATTCATTAGAAAAGACAATCGAGTTTTACAGTTTGGTCTTCATTCAAGTTGGTGGGATGTTTATTTACTTGCAGTTGCATTGTATCTTCCAAACTTTTAAGATCATTACTGCTATTCTGAAAACATTTAAAACAATAGTCATGTTACAGAGTCTCTGCGCTTCAGTGAAAGTGGCTTAATGCAAGATTTATGTGATGCAATAGTCCTGGCAGCTACTGACATAACACTGACTTGAACACCATTTCGAACAAAAACCTGGAGATGATATTCTTCACTTCAAAAGTGTAGTTAACACTCTGTTGGCACTTTAGGCGGAGGTCTTCGAGAGTAACTGGTTCATAATATAACATTATGTAACAGCATAAGGAGGCTTTTGACCACTGTACAACCTGTGGAAAAATTGTGGGCTCAAATGAACTAATTAATTAGATTCTTCAAATTAAAAAAATATATTTTTTATCGTGGTGTTGGAGCCTCTTTGCAAAGCAAAGCAATATTTTTTCTTGGGATTTTTCTTGGTTGGAGAAAAGGATACTTTCCCGCTGGGAATTTTTTAGCTAACAACGCACATGTTAATGTCTATAAAGACAATAAAACAGCACGGTAATACTTCTTTTTGAGAGAAAAAATTCAGAAATACTAACTAATACTATGTACTAACCTTGTATATTCTATGAATCTGCTCTACTGCTTGACCAAAATGGTCGTAGGATAAGGAGCTGTCCGGGTGATGTGCGTACCATCAGCCCGGGTGGAGTGCGTACTATCAAAGGACAGATGATTTATTGTTGAATGAAGGCCCTGATCTGAACATTGCATGCAATGTTCGTAGTTAATGTGTCACCACTTGATATTGTTTCGTGCAATCAGTTGATAAATCAAGACTTGTTTGTGACACTCACCCACTTCCTTAAAATGAGTTTTTCACCTCCAGGAGTTTGAAATGCAAATGAACAACTAACCAGTTAAAACATTTGGATGCGCATGGTCACAGTTTGTTTAACTTTGAACAAAGCAGCCTTGTTCACTTCATTTGAATTTTATTTTAGCTTCCAAACCAGTTAGGTTTATCAACCGTGGTGCATTGCCGCAGCAGTCGAATCAAATTCTACTTTGCAGTATTGCTTGCAACAATTTCCGAGATTTGACATGCAGTGCTGTTTCCAAACTGCGCGCAATATTGCATGTAATGTATCATGTATAGGGGCCTTGATATTAGGTGTTAGATATGAGTAGTAACGAGCCCATAGTTTGTCCATTCTTGTACATACTCCTTTCTTGTGTAAAGGGTATTTGGTGCAACATTGTGTAAAGTTATTATTGGCTAATAATAAATGTGTTCATGTTCAATACAAGTTGTTGATAGCTCAACTGGAGGTGGGAGTTGACATTAAACATCGCTGTTTTCCGGGAATAATGTCGTCAAGTTACTGAAATCATGAAAAGACGTCGCACAAATGCAACTATTAATAGAAAGGCGTGGATCACTGGCCGTAGAAATGAAACGTAACGAGTGGAATGAGAATGAATTTTTATAACTTGACTAAAAATCAAAACAAAGTCGAGTCCAAATCATTTCAAAATTCTTGTTAACAAATAAACGCTTCTTTTTTAACATTAATTTTATAAGAACTAGGATTGTTATTGAGGACAACCAAATAACACTGTAGGCTTGGATTTGGAATCATAAATGCAAAGTTCACTTTTGGTAAAATTCTATTATTTTCAACAAGTTTGACTGTGTCGAACGTTGAAATACTGCAAATGTTGAGATGGATCCAATTTCCATTGCGATTTACTTGGCTTGTTGATCACAAGTTAGGTATGTTTGGGATATTTTAGGAGTTAGTTCGTACTTTTGTTGTTTATCAATCTATTTTTTGCCCTTTCCAAAGAAATCCCTTTGCTATATTGCCCAAAATGTAGTTTCAATTGAGAGTGTTCCTTTTTTGTTCAATATTGATTGTGCACACCTTGGCACAGCGATCACGTTTGCAATGAATTTTGAGGGGATTTTATTTTGCACAATATTGTCCCATCCCTGGTACACTTTTAATGGAGGTCAGTTGGGACTGGGTTTTTTGTGATTCATGAGACGGCAATGATTATAACGGAGAATGTAAACAGCTAGTCATCACTTTGAGGGGAAAGGGCAATAGCAAAGGGGCATGAAACGATTTTGAGAAGAAAGACAGAAGGAGTAGAAAAGGAGGAGGACTACAAGTGGAATAGGATAGGACGAGTAGGAAAGGAGAAGGCCGATGAAAGGAGGAGAAGAAAGGGAGGATGACGACGAAAGGATAAAAATAGGAGAAGTAGGAAGTGATATTATAAAGGACGACGAAAGGACCAGGGGAATGAGGACGAAAGGAGAACGCAAAGAGGAGTACAGCGAAAAGGGGTTAGAAAGATTAGGTAAAAGAGGACGATAGCAGGAGAAGAAAGGAGGATGACGACAAAAGAAGGAGGAGTAGGAAAAGAGAATGACGACGAAACGATGAGTAGGAAAGGAGGTCCACAACGAAAGAAAGGGGGAGGAAAGGAAGAGTTTGACGAAAGGAGCATACGAATAGTAGGAAATGAGGAACGATTGAAGGAGGAGAATGAAAGGAATGGGAAAGGATCAGTACGAGGAAAAGAGGAAGATAGTAGTAGCAAAGGAAGAGGACAATGAAAGGAGGAGGACTAGGTAAGAAAGAGGACGAAAGGAGGAGGATGGCGACAAAACAAGGAGTAAAGGAGGACAATGACGAAAGAAGGAGGATAGAAGGATGACGAAAGGAGAATGGTAGGAGGAGGTCTACGAAACGAGGAATAGGAATGGAAGACAACGACAAAAGGAGGATAGAAGGAGGGCAAATAAAGGAGGAGTAGCAAAAGAAGGACAACGACGGAAGGAAGAGGAGGATTGGAGTTGGAAAGGAGGAGGTTGACGAAAGGGGGGATAGGAGGACGACGAAGAAAGGAGGATACTAAGAGTAGGCAAGGGTGACAATCACGAAAGGAGGAGGAGTAGGAAAGGATAGAGACGAAATGAAATTGGCGAAAGGCGGGGGATAGGAGGACAACGACCAAAGGAGGGTGTAGATAAGAGGAGTTGAAATGGAAGAAATTGACGAAAAAAAGAGGATAGAAGGACAACGACGAAAGGAGGAAGATAGGAGGAGTAGGAAAGGAAGATGTTGGCGAAGGGAGTAGGAAAAGAGGACAACGACGATAGGAGGAGTAGGAAAGAAAGATGTTGGCGAAGAGAGTAGGAAAAGAGGACAACGACGAAAGGAGGAAGATACGAGGAGTAGGAAAGGAAGATGTTGGCGAAGAGAGTAGGAAAAGAGGACAACGACGAAAGGAAGAAGATAGGAGGAGTAGGAAAGGAAGATGTTGGCGAAGGGAGTAGGAAAAGAGGACAGCGACGAAAGGAGGAGGTCAGAAAGAATTGGAAAGGAGGAGGTTGGCGAAAGAAAGATGACAAGAGGAAGACCACAAAAGGAGAAGGATACGAAAGTTAGAAAAGGAGGTCATCGACGAAAGGAGGAAGATAGGAGGAGTAGGAAAAGAGGTTGACGAAACGAGGAGGATAGGAAGGAAAACGACGAATGGAGAAGGTTACGAAAGGTAGGAGAGGGGGACAACGACAAAAGGTGGAGGTTAGGAGGAGTAGAAAAGGAAACGGTTGACGAAGGGAATAGGAAACGACAACAACGAGGGAGGAGGATACGAGTTGGAATGGAGGAGGTTGACGAATGAAGTAGGAAAGGAAGACGTTAACGAAGGGATAAGGAAAGGATGACAACGACGAGATGCGGAGCGGGATACGATGAGTTGGAATAGAGGAGGTTGATGAAAGAAGTAGGAAAGGAAGAGGTTGACGAAGGGATTAGGAAAGCATTGCAACGACGAGATGCGGAGCATGATAGGATGAGTTGGAATAAAGGAGGTTGATGAAAGGAAGAGGGTAGGAGGACGACATCAAAAAGAGGAGGATAGAAGGGGGGCGACAAAAGGAGGAGTTGGAAAGGAGGACAGCGATGAAAGAAAGGAAGATAGGAAGAGTAGGGAAGGAGGATAGGAGGGCGGAAGAAGGAGGACGATAGGAGGTGGATTGTAAGACGAGTAGGAAAAAGTTACCTGGTTGTGTTTAGTGCTAAAGCCGTTAAATTCTAAAACATAAAGACTCCGCATTTTCTTCATGAGTTTGGAAGAGAAACGAACTAATGTCTATTGACCTCCCCACTGGCTCCGCATTTTAATTACGAATTTGGAAAACAAAATAAAAAAAATTTATTCCAACGCATTTTACTTATGGATTAAAAAACAAAAAAATACTTTATTTGAGCTATGACGTCATCACAGAGATAATTTCTGCATGGTTCTATTGGATCCCCAATCATTCGTCTCCTATACTACTGGTACCGTAAGCTATCAAAACTCCGGCAAATTCAGTTCCTACTTAACTACGGGTACCGTAATAAATGAGTTTAAACAAAAAATGATATGGTATGTTTTTTGCCTGTGGGATATGGTGTCAAGCTGACTTTTCGAACGTTAGACCTTAGTCGGAGCAGAAAGTGGAGGATTGAAGGAGGGCGACAAAATGAGGAGTTGGAAAGAAGGACAACGACGAAAGAGGAGGAAGATAGGAGGAGTTGGAAAGAAGGACAACGACGAAAGAGGAGGAAGATAGGAGGAGTTGGAAAGAAGGACAACGACGAAAGAGGAGGAAGATAGGAGGAGTTGGAAAGAAGGA
>JAOBRG010335806.1:0-30116 GCA_027574985.1 Umimayanthus nakama
GAGAAGCTAGAGAAGCACTCGGCTTCGCCTCGTGCCACTCAAACGCTTCTCTAGTGCTCTCCCAACTTCCCGCGTGCATCCATAACTCGATAGACGCACGCCAAGCATGGACCATTTTTTAATTAAACTCTATTTAATTAAACAATAAGACCGTAACTATTAATTTTAATAAATAAATACCATGTAAAAAAAGCTTGAGCCTCAGCAAAATGGTGCTGAAGCTCGGAACCAAGAAAAACGATCGTGTTCGAACGTCATACTTTTAAAAATAGGAGGACTGTTTCCATAACTTTATATATTCCAACCTCCTTTGACAAATTTTGGGTTATTTGCTTTGGACATTACCTAGGTCTTAAGTAGTTTGAGGCAAAGAAGAAAAAATGGAAAACCCATGAAAAATGCTGTTGCGTCAACGGGCGACCACATTTACTTCATAGGTTCTTTTCTAAATGATAAAGGAAAAAGCGGAGTGCTTGTGTACTTTTTGTTAAGGGTGAACTAACCTGGGCGTGGTGCTGCTAAAGCAATAGGAAGCAGAGTTGCGGGACACAGAACATTCCGTGTCTTGTACGTTACAATGCTTCTCTTCTATGAAGCGTCCACGATCAACCAGAGCCTGCTGTAGGGTCAGCGGACATGGAGGGTAACTTGGATCCTCTAGCAAAAGGAATAGATCGAAACACTTGCAAATTCGAAGTAACTTACTGCAACGTTTCCTATGGTTTGAAATTGCTCTTTCACTTCACATGCTCATAATAAAGTGTTGTTATGGAGATTGGCCACTAAGGAAACTAAAACACTGTTTATGCAGTTTGTTTAACACTATAATATTATAGCTAACCGAAAAGGTTTCTTGCAACACAACACTCAATGGGATTAACGACATCATCATTTTGATTATATGGAAAGTAACTTTTAGGGCTTCAAAGTTCAAAGCAAGATTGTTCGATAGAAAGAGAGATTGACAAACGTATGGAGCAATTTTTTTAGGATCAAAAAACTTTAAAAAGAAAATGGTACCACGCAATTTATGACCATGAAATAAAAACTAAATAGTGGGCTAATTTTCAAAACAATTTTGGCTGGTTTTTAATTTTTTTCCTATTAGTTAGTAAATAGCAATGTTTTTGTTAGTTAGTGTTCCTAATGCTAAGATCTAAAATAAAAATTAACCCCCCCCCCCTTCCTCCATTAAATTCTTATTACCATACACAAGCTCAGTGAAGTTAATTTGGCATTCCAAGCAATCTGATTGGATCCATATCTTCAGTGCGAAAGGACATTGTCAAACTTCTGAGAAGTGCATAACTCACGGAGTGAAACAATGTCCGGCGTAAACCCCATTTTGCAATGAAATCAAAACCAAAATTATTGCTTACTTTTCTTGCACTGAATGTTTCGTGTGGTTACCGCATTTTTAGATGCTAATACATTTTTTCTTTTCAATCTCAGTGCATGATTAGGGGACTTCAAAATACACACTTCGATTTTATGATCAGAGACTAATTGTCTTAAAAGTATTTACACACTTTTAGGGTGAAAGACCACTACTGCATGCTTTAGGAAAAGCGGCTGGTCACATACGGTAAAGAAACGTGTGCAAGTTGATTAGAATGTTAGAATTTGGTTAGTTAAATTTCACGTGGTAATTGTCCAGTTTTGGCCAACGCGTTGGTGTCTCAAAACAACACATCAGCGCGTTCGTGTTGTCAGCTAAAACTAGTTGGTCGTCCACACGAAATTAATTTATAAATAACAAAGGTGTTCAAGAAAAACATGTTTTATGCAAAAAGTAAGCATTTTCCTAATAAATATATTTATCTGTTCCATCAACTACCCTTTAAGAAAAAAGATTAACCGTTGAGAAGCCCTTTAACAAATCAACAGTTAATCCCTACCATGTTATCGGATTTAAATGGCGTGACACAGCCTCCACTGTAAGCAGAACGTAATCAACAACATAAAACTTTTGGGTAGGTCGATAAGATTTCAATGCATGTACCACTTCAAGGAATGGTTTCGCTAAAGGGCGGCCCGCGGCCCGATTTTTAAAAATTTTTAAGTTTTTGAAAAATATAAAACAGTAGGGTAAGTTATGCACCGAGTACTTTCCCGATATCGTGAGCAAATTTTGCAACATGTAAAAATGTGTCTTTCAAACCAGATGCCAAAACAAAAACAGGTAAAATGGTTTTTTCTTCTCGATGCACTAACTCAATCGATTCGGCATCCAGAAGAACACGATTAGCAAAAGTCAACATGCCCATAAATTGAGAGGGAAAAGCCAATCGTGCCTGATTACCTTTTCTGAATAACATATGATTATACCCTTCCCAGCTCGATAGTATTGGACTACATGCCGTATGCCCCTGAACAAGGCTGTTGGTTGTATTACAAGTGTTTATGAATGTTCTTTTCAAGTTTTATTAATTTTTTTGAACTGCCTTTCTGAAGTAGACCATGTAAAATTTAGCGTTTTCAGAAAATCGGGCCGCAGGCCGCCTTTTAGGAAAACCTAAAAGGAGTTGTATTCATGCGCATTGGGAGCTCACCAATAAGTTCAGTAGGGTCTGGTTCTTTCTCATGCCATTTGTTACACCGGTCACGTGCCTTCTGGAAATTGGTCCAGACAAAGACGTCACTCCAGATCCATCTTGCTGAGGACTGGTCAATATCGGAGTCATTATCCTTTGATATAACCCTAACCAAGTTAACATATCGCTCGTCTTTTGTCCTGTCAGGATTATAGAATTATTGTTCCATCTTCTAAAAACGAGGAAAGGTGGGTCTTCTAATTTAGTTTTACTCTTATTCTGCCTGGGGAGGGGGAGCGTTGATACCCGCGCCAACTTATAACAGTTCGCAATTTTAGACAACTTAAGATAACCCTTTCATATTGTAGTACTTTTCCTTAAACTTATTTGGCAATTTAGTGGTGTGGTAGAAATTAGGTTATGGGGTTGGATGTTGCATTGGCAAGTTCATTAGGGTATGTTCTGTTGAAAGCCGAATTTCTTGCTTTTTTGTGGATTTAATCGGATTGTTATGTTTGGCAAGAGTAATACGATATCTCAGATTTATTTCAGTCGCTCCTTGATGTCATCAATGACGTCGTATAAATTTAAGTGCAAATCGTAAAATCTGGCAAATAAAATCATCATAATAGATAATTTTTGACTTTCTGAACTTTTTCTTTTCTGGTTTACTTGTTTGTTTGACATATTTTAGACCCTGTATTCTTAAAAAAATAGCTTAAAAAGCAAACTTAACCACAATTGTCATGTATAGCGAATATAATGTTTCTCTGAATCCTATGTTTCACTGCAATACAAGACATGTATTTTGTTAGAAATGGGTATTAATCTGAGTTTGCTGTTTCACGTATTCATCAAATCAGCTTTTAGCCAAAGTGGTTTTTGTCTGTGATGGCCTTCTGCACAAAAAGAAGAATAAAGGTGATAGACTATGAAAACACTGTTTTATGAAAAATGATTTCGCTATGACGTCATAATGACGTACTATTGGTATACAGCCTACTGTAATAAGTTAGGTATTATCGTTTTTTCTAACCTTCAAGTTTTATAACTGATTAGCATCAATACTTTGGGGCTTTTGAAGCCTCCTATTCCCCTCCCCCAGGCCCAGGACTCCGAAAAAGCCAAATTGTAACTCAATCGAAAAAACAGTATCGATGCCTAACAAGAATGTCTTAAATGAAGATCTAAACTGAAGCAGAATTTAACATACTTATCGTCTGAGGAAAAAGAGGATTCCAAAATTCAGCAAAAGCGCCAGCACGATATATTGTTCTTTGGCCATATAAATATATTAATATCTTTTATTTTTATTTTTATAAAAGCTCGAGCAACAGGTATTACTAGTAAAGATTCAGAAGGAGAACCGAGTTACCTGGGACAACTATAAACTATCCAGGATGGCGGTTTTGCGTTGGGAACCTGGTTATTTCCTACAGAAGTCTCCTTGTCAGAATAGAAACGGTATATTAATGTGTTTCATAGCTTAGCAAATAAATGTGTATTGAAGCGTAGTTCAGTTCAAATCCAACGTTTTTTCAAATTTCACCCCCACTGTATTAAAATAGCCTGTAAAAATTTTACATCGAAATTAGAGGTTTTTAATAGCTCGCAAAAATGTGTTTCCGAACACAAGATTTTCAAGTACTCACTCGTCCAAGTCTCCAAAGCCGTTGCTTGCGTCCCCAACTGTTAAGACGCCTTCGTCGCCTACAGCTATGGTACTTTGTCCGTTGTTTTCCTGATCATCTACAACAGACTGGACGCTATGAAACTTAACTTGTTCGTGGTCGTTCTCAAAACGAGCGATCTGTATTGAGACTCTGCTGTTTTGGTTCCCGACTTCATTTATGTTCCATGAAATTGAAGCTGGATCGTTTTCTATCCAAGAGTCTTCTGGATTTCCGCGAGTTATGCGAGGAGGGGACCGGTTAATTGGCACTAAGTTAGAATAAAATATGACTCAATTACGTATTTCAATAGGAGCTCACACTAGCTATATATGGAAGTCGTACTGGAGATCACATTAGACAATTTTTAATGGTAAACTTTCCAAATTGTAGTTAAACTCAAAGTAATGAACACGCCACTAGGAGTGTATCGTCGTTATTTTCATTTTCATCATCATCATCATCATTATTGTTATTCACTTCATTTGACCTCCGTTACAAGAGGGTGATTAGACCTCTCCATTGCTAAAGTGCCAAGAAAGAACTGAGAAACAAGAACATAGTAAAAGAAATAAAACAGACTGAGACAAATAGGAAAAAATCAACATTTGACAGATAGCATTATAATTAGTATAAGTTGTATGAAGTACTAAAGATTAAAAAAACTAAAATCTAAGACTAAGTTCTGCGTTCTACGCTGCGTGCTGGGTTGCCAGCAGCCTAGAGACTGACTCAATCCCCTTCCCTTTTGTGCTTGCTACGCAGGCTAACCCAAACTCGGTGCCCTAAGGCCCGAGTAGTAAACAATTATTCCACGAACGTTGGATATCATCTTTTAGATAGCGGACGAGATGCGAGTTCTGTTTTCTGCCAAGTCGAGTTTTCGGCCATTTTAACCCTTAAACAGGCAGGCTATTTTGCCACACATATACAGGCAAGGGGGACGGGGGGTTCGTTGAACCCCTACCCCCCCAAAAAAAGATTTTTGAAACAGTTAAAAATTTGCACAAGCCCTTTGGCATGCAATTAGTGTTTGACCCACTAATTAATTTGCATAGTAACAATCATCACTTAGTTGGCCGCTGTTGCCATGGTAACAAAAACAAATATCCAAGACGCATGCTGTTCTATAAAATGTGATTGTTTAGTAAGATCAGTAATCAAGCAATTCCTCGATTGCTCGAAGAGATCACCAGTTTGGTCGTTACTCCGGATGTTACAAGAGTGTTACAACAATTCACGCGCATTGCAGATTTTTGCTATTAAAACAGTTAAATGGGAAGTCTATTTTCTTGTTTAAAGAGTAAAACAGGTTAGCATTGATTTTGAGCTTTTGTTTTGGCCAAGTTAACGCCCTGACAGCAAAAAGGAAACTACAGCTGATTATATTTCACTCTTTGCTAAAAATAACTTTTACCCTCGCAAAAAATAATCAAAAACAAGTGTTCGTAAATTTTAGGTTTCCATATTGGTCTTAGTTGTTAGTCTAAGGTTCTGGTCTCAAACTTTAGGTCTTAATCTGCGGGATGTTTCGTCAAAGCCAGACATACCTGATGTGAATACTCCTTTAAAATTAAAACTGTTGCCCCCATTTACTGAGAGCTGAAGCGGAATTCTCCCCGTCACATTCAACATAGGAACAGTGCATCTAGCTCGTATTCCACTTACAACAGACCCGGCGACCAATAGCTGGTTGTTGAACCTACAGATCGGTTTGTCAGCAGTCTTGTTGTAGCAAGGTCCAGCGAGGAAAATGTTTTCGCCCCCAAGCATGTTTCCAGAACTTGGCCAGACGGTGAGAGAACCTGAAGATATTCACGAGTGTATTCCAATTGATGCTGTAATGTAATGTGTTGCAATGCAATGTAACGTAATACAGTGTAGTGTAGTGTAATGTAATGTAATGTAATGTAATGTGCTGCAATGTAATGTAACGTAATGTAGTGTAGTGTAGTCTAATGTAACGTAATGTAAAGTATTGTATTGTAATGATGTAATGTAATGTAATGTAATGTATTGTATTGTAGTGTAATGTAATGTAATGTTATGTAATGTAAGTCAGTATATTGCAGTGCAAGGGACGGTAAAATAACGAAAGCTAAAAGTGCTTTATTATAAACACAAGTAACTGGGTAATAGTAGTGAAGCTCTGTGATTTGGTTCTTTCACAAAAAGGAACTCAGCTCACATCCTATGAGTATTGTAACGAGGTTTGCCGAGCCGACCGAGGTGGAAATTGTGGCTCTTCTTGAAAAAGTAAAACCAGAAAACACAAAAACCAGCAACAAAATTTGGAGTTAAGACTCGTAACGGAAAGTTTATGACAATGAAGCAATATTTCAAGTAGTTTTTATTAAATTTCAAACAAGCACAGACAAAACTCCCCTGTTTGTTTCACGAACTGAAACATGGCGACGGCTTCCGATCGAAGCCGATTGTTTTGTAGCTTGCTTGAAGTTGGCTATCGAATTTAATGTTGAATGGTGCCTCGTTAGCGATCAGCTTATGTACGATCTCCAGCTCGAGCTCATGGGATAATTGTTATATATACAACACTTAACATACCAAATTTAAACCACTATACAAGGTAAAATGAAGTAAGGTAAGGTAAGGTAAGTCAGTTAAGATAACGAAGATAGTGTAGATTAACCCTCTTCTTCTAATGCCCTTTTTCGCCTCTCCCCTTCTGGAAGAGGGGGTTGGTTGAACCTTGCCCCCCTCCTTGGTAGGCAATTAGTGAAACCTTACTTGACAATCAATCAGTTATTTAATTAACTCTAGTCTTGCATAAATTTGCATGACTAATCAGTTAATGCAACCATCTATAAAATAGGTGAGAAAAAAGCATTATTCTGAAAATCCTCCCGAGATGGAGGAGCTAGTTAAAGCCCAATAAAAGTGTTTGAAATATTATAGGTAACATCTCTCTGTGTTAGTGTAACATACTTGGTCAATGCTCATTGATAACTACTATTTTTCAGTGAAGATCAAAGATTGTCTATTTTTGGAGTTTGACTTGCCAGCATAATTCTAAAATCCCTCTCAAAATGGAGGAATTAATTAAAATCAAACAAAACTGTTGTAATATTGTGGGTAACATTTCCCTGTATTATTATAACACACTTGGTCACTGCTCAATCATAACTAACATTTTTCAGTGAGCATCAAAAATGTCTGTTTATCAAGTTTGACAGGCCTCTATGAACACAACCCTTACAACCAATTATTTTGTCTCTAAAAGATCTACAAACACCAACACAGAAGTTCAACCTTAACAAAGAAAAAAAAATGATTTTCTCTGCCACCACCTCCCCTTCTGGAGGTAAGGCGGGGGCTGTTGCAACCCCCTTCCCCCTAAGATTTGGTATGAACCCCTGGGTGAAAATTTTCAACACAGTTTTGTAGCGCTTAATCTCAAAGGCGGGTAAATTAGAGATTAGCCTTCGAAGTGTTAAATGTGAAAAGGTTAAGAGAAAAAAAAACAAAAGTGGGAGGGTTGCAACAATCCCCCCTTAGAATGAGAGGGTTAAGGTAAAGTAAAGTAAGGTTAGTAAGTTAAGATAACGAAGGTAGTGTAGATTAAAGTAAGTTAAGGTAAGGTAAGTAAGTTAAGATAACGAAGGTAGTGTAGGTTAAAGTAAGGTAAGGTAAAGTAATATTAGAAAGTTAAGATAACGAAGGTAGTGTAGGCCGCTAAAGTAAGGTAAGGTAAGGTTAGTAAGTTAAGATAACATTGGTAGTCAGGTAAGTTAAGGTAAGGTAAGGTTAGAAAGTTAAGATAACGAAGGTAGTGTAGGCTAAAGTAAGGTAAGGTAAGGTTAGAAAGTTAAGATAACGAAGGTAGTGTAGGCTAAAGTAAGGTAAGGTAAGGTTAGTAAGTTAAGATAACGAAGGTAGTGTGAATTAAGGTTATTGAGTTAAGATAACGAAGATAACGAACATGATTTTGGTCTTAGTTTGGTATATTAAGACATAGTTAGCGCAGCACCATTTGCAAGCCTGTTAAGATCTTGTTGTAGATGGATTGTTGCTATGTCCTGATCCTTCAGCGTAAACGAGATGTAAAGTTTCGTATCGTCAACATGTGACTCGATTTTGCAGTTACTATTAGTTTGGTTTAGACCCTTCATATACAGGCTAAACAGAATCGGACCCAGAATTGATCCTTGGGGCCCACCATGAGTCACTGTTAGTGGTGATGAAACGGACGTTCCAATACGGGTTGTTTTTGTCTGGCCTTGAGGTATTACTTCGAACCATGCAAGTGCTTATGGGGAGAAGCCCAGAGACTTCAATTTTAATAATAGAGTCACATGGTAAATACTGTCGTCAAAGGCCTTGCTGTGGTCAATTGACCATTGCGGTGACTTTTCCCTCATTTATTGCGTTGAAAAAATGGTTAGTAACAAGAAGGCTGAGTGTTTCAGTGGAATGATGTTTCTTATTGCCGCTTTGATGGTTTGAGACGAGCATGCTCTTTTGAAGGAAGGTGTTTTAAAAATTGTTCCAGTGCAAGTTTCTCAGCTGCCTTCGACAGAACAGGGAGAGGCGAGATCGGCCTGATCTTCGTGGTCACCATCCTTAAGATGCGGGACGACCTCAGCTTCCTTTAACGCATGGAGGAATGTTGAGCTGGCAAATGACAGATTGATGATGCTGGTGATCGAGTGTAGGATGTGGGGCAGACAATCTTAATTACGGAGATTAAAATTTTATCATGTCCCGGGACTTTGTTGCTTGGCATCGCTCGAATGGCGTTGTTAACGTCGGCGCAAGACAGGGGTTGGAAATCAAACAAGTTGCCATCTGGGATAGAACAGGGTGGTGAAGTAGAGATGATCTGTGCTGTGTTAAGTCCGTGGACCTGTGCTAGCTAACTAGCTGCTGCCTTAGCACCCACCGGTACGAAGAAGCGATTAAACTGATCAGCAAGGACATTGGTTTCTTTGGCGTATTGCTGGCAAGGGTTTGGCTTTCTTGGGAGGGATTGTAGGATAGTTTTCCACATCGACCTACTACACCCTTTGTTTGAAAGAATTTGCTTGTTGTAATATTCCATTTCCGCCTTTCTGATAGCGACCTTCACCACCTTTCTTTGTCTTACAAAGGCTTCCCAATCGGTTGGTAGTCTAGATCGGTGGGCTTGTTTGTAAAGGATGTTAAGATAACGAAAGTAGTGTAGATTAAAGTAAGGTAATGTAAGGTTAGTAAGTTAAGATAACGAAGGTAGTGTAGGTTAAGATAATGTAAGGTAAGGTAAGGTTAGTAGGTTAAGATAACATTGGTAGTCAGGTAAGTTAAGGTAAGGTAAGGTTAGTAAGTTAAGGTAACGAAGGTAGTGTAGGTTAAGATAATTAAGGTAAGGTTAGTAGGTTAAGATAACATTGGTAGTCAGGCAAGTTAAGGTAAGGTAAGGTTAGTAAGTTAAGATAACGAAGGTAGTGTAGGTTAAAGTAAGGTAAGGTAAGGTAAGGTTAGTAAGTTAAGGTAACGAAGGTAGTGTAGGTTAAGATAAGGTAAGGTAAGATAAGGTAAGTAAGTTAAGATAACATTGGTTGTCAGGTAAGTTAAGGTAAGGTTAGTAAGTTAAGATAACGAAGGTAGTGTAGGTTAAGATAAGGTAAGATAAGGTAAGTAAGTTAAGATAACATTGGTTGTCAGGTAAGTTAAGGTAAGGTAAGGTTAGTAAGTTAAGATAACGAAGGTGGTGTGGATTAAGGTAAGGTAAGGTAAGATTAAGTAAGGTGAAGCTATCAGGGGCGGATCCAGGAATTTTTAAAAGAGGCGAGTGACTATTTATTATCTGATGACCAGTGTGTTCTAGCTCAAAACCGGGAGCGACTAGCCACCAGTTCCACCCCCTGGATCTGCCCTTTGGTGTGAAGGTAAGTAAAATACGGTAATGTGGGAAAGAACACGTTAAGATAAGCAAAGATAAGGTAAAGTTATGGAAGGGAAAGAAAGGAAAGGTAAGATAAGGTAAGTAAGGTGAAGTAACGTAAGGTAGGAAAAAAAACTAAATACAAAAGGTAAGATAAGGTACACAGGAGGAATTCCCCAGCGATTAGATGCCGCTGTACACAGCGCAGCGGTAATGACAGTTCTGAAATAGCGATTATCACATAAGTGTGATAGCAATGGCAGCTGACGGTGCTTTGACAGCGCTGTCAGTTGCCACTACTTTCACAGATAGTGATGTGTCCACGTAAACTGTGTTTTTTAAAATTTGTTAAAGGCATTTAAAAACGGCTGTGCACATCGGAGAAAACTTTCATAACCGCTGCGAGAGTTCATGTGTGTAATCTGCTTACTCAAGACGAATGTACATAAAGTTTGAACAGTATAACCTTCGACATTGCACCCTCCTCCCTCCACTGAGGTGTCGTCGATACGAAAAATCCACTTTCCGGTAATGTCCACATTGCTCGTCCTGGTGAGGTTAAGGACGTCACTGGTCATGGAGCCTGGCATATTGAAAAACCTCACGCCGTCTCCAGCATTAAAACCAGCCTAAAGGTAATAACAAGGTTAACCAATAGAATTTCTGTTCCAAATCCTGTGCATCAAGTGTGACGAACTGTGTGAGAACGTATTAGTTGCTACCAATTTTGTATTACGTTTCAATCAAAGACTGACCTGTGCTGGAGTACCACCAAGTCCGTTGGGGGAGCCGTTACTTGCAGTTCCAGTTGTCCATTCGAGCTCGTGGTAGTTGAATATAGCAAAAGAATGCCGACCGTTTGTCACCAGAATTAACTGGAACGTGTTGGTCTGGAAAACAATTTAAGAGCCGACTGAAGTTGTTTAAAAGAGACAGTCTGATTTGATGACTACATAGTACAAGGAACTGAGAATGTTCTGCTAAACATGTGCATTAGAGTTCGGCTCTCCAGAAAAGTATTTTTTCTGGCAACTCGAACCATTTCAGATTCTCTGTGGCTCTGCTTTTGGAACTTTTTATCAAAACCAAACTATTGTGGAGAAATGGTATTCAACCAACACTGAATAGTTAGCTCTTGTTTGGCTGAAAAGATGATAGAGCAACAATTAACGTTTTGTCCTCGTTCGGCGGCTTTTTGTGCAATATAGGTCCTAGCACGGGTTTTGACGAGGCCTGTCCGAGCAAATTGGCTTCAATACAGAACGTAACCAAGTTTTAGCAATGCCGGTAACTCGGGATCCGAAATTTGCAAATTTCCTTTGAAACGCTGCAACGCGTTTCTTCTAAAAAAAACTGTTTGAGTGTAAGGCAAAGCTCTGGCCTCGAAAACTTGGTTACTTTAATGATTTATCGACAAAAAAGAACAAAAAAATATTGATGGAATTTGGAACCAAGTTTTTAGGAACTTGAAGATTTAAATTTGATTTTTTTTTAAATCAATGTTTATCTTAGTTAAACTTAGTTGATTTTTGCTTTTTTTCAATCAATCTTTTTCTTTTGAAAATTTTCAATCGGTGTTTGGTTTAAAGAACTGGCCATGGCTTTTATACAACTTAGTCTTTGGATTGGATTGCACAAAGGATTGGCCAGAATTGACTTCTCGTTGGCTCGTGAAGGATATACACCAAACATAATGATTAGTACCTAGCCGCCCCTAATACCACATAAGTCAATAGAAGCGAGCATTGTGTTGCATGTAGCTGTAAGGTTATTTTGTCAACTTACAATTTTTTTATTCTCTCCATCAGCTCCATAGAATGCCACGCCATCCCACGTGGCTATCATAAGCCAGCTTGCTTTGAACCGCGGATGGTCAACAAATGCTGCCCTGATTTCCATGGTTGATCGCTCAAGGAGTGCGGGCTGAACGCTTTCACGATACCACACGATCCCTCCCCTTGTTGTATCAACATCCCCCCAAAATGGAGTAACCACCCGCTGTCCGTCCCCCAGGGGGAAGGGGTTGGGAGTGTACTGGGACACTTCCTTCTCGAATGACAGTACACCGTTAGTGTTCACCTATTACAGAGATAACAAGAATGATATTACTTATTAGCCATAACGACTCGTTAGTTAAGTACTACCGTCCGTTACAGCAGGTGGCGAGCTTGCGCACACTGTACTGCTGAGTTTCGATATTAGCTTTGTCGGAATTGTGTTGGAGTAGGTACATACCCCGGTTCACACGTGCATTTCACTAATAACTGCTGACTCGCTTCGCTCGGCAACGAAACTAAAGCAGACATTCTGTTTGGCATACATGAAATAGCGACTCAGTTCCATCGCATGGCAAGAAAAATTTCGATTGACCAATTCCGTACAATTGTCCGACCGCACTCGTTCCCAGGTTCTTTTCGTCTTCTGGGAGCGTTCAAAACGTGTTTGACAGGTTCGTGAACCAGTCTGGCGGCTTCCCCTTGAGTTTTGCTCAGCGATAGTGGTTATTGTAAAATTAGTAGCTACACGATACATTCTTAAGCCTTTTCTTTTACGTATCTTGTGTTGTAGGTAGCGTGTGCGGTCCTGACTTCGACTCCGTTCTCGAGTAACAGCTGTATTTTCAGAATGATGTTGATGGATTCTAATACTCATCAGTTGTCGAAACAATTACAGTCACCGGGACTACACTACTACTCAACTCAGCCAACCACTCGTCAAACAACATTGAAACGCTTGCTTTTAGTCCTTTCACTCAGGCAAATCTGCACTTACTAACGGGCAATAACGGCCAGCATTGGAGAATACATTTTTGGCGGGGGGACCAGATGACAATAACAAAGTAAGGAAGGGATCAAATGTTCATTATTAGTAATAAAATTCAGGCCGTCCACCCTAGAAAATTGCGAAAGTTAATACGGCAGCACTCTACTGACGAGTTGGTATAATTACTGCTAGTATTACTAACAGCAACAAGAGTAACATCAATTAGAACAATAATGATGATGATGACGCTCGATGCATCTGAAACAGTTACGACTGATCCACCACGCCGTGTTTGCAGGGTTCGTACGTCTTCAGAAATTCAAAAATTCAAGTTTTTCCAGGGCCTGTTTTACGTTTTTTCTAGGGTTTTTCCAGGGCCATTGAAACCCGGAATGAAAACAACGTCCACAAGGATTTGTTTAAAACAAGGTTCGAAAGGTAATGCAACCATTGTAAAACAACAATGGGCTCCAAATTGTGCATTATCTCGATACTATACAGTGGTTTCTAACATAAAATAATGTTTTGAACTGATAAGAAAAACTACAATATCGATTGCTACTTGTACTGAAATTAACAAAATGCACCATTTCGTGAATTTATTTTTTTCAATAAAATTCTGTGAAGTTTTCCAGGGCTAAAATAAAAAATTTCCAGGGCTTTTCTAGGGTTTCCAGGGATTTCCAGGGCTTCAAAAATTTTCCAGGGTTTTCCAGGATTTTCAGGGTCCGTGCGAACCCTGTGTTTGTCACTTTATGTTCCTGCTATCGAAATCACGTACTAATCTTTAATTAAAGCATTTGTTACACGTGACGTGATGTACATATATAAGGCTGCGTCCGCACTGCTGTGGTTAAATTTGAAAACCCATCTTCATTTATACAGTTAGGCCTTTGTTCACACTACGCCGGTGAATTTTGGTCATCGAAAACGGAGCTTTTCGAAAACGCCGGCTAGAGTGGATAAATTTTGGAACGCCGGCTAAATGTTCTCGTGTAAACGGAGATCATTTTGGAAACGGAGCTTTTCGAAACCGCTGACGTCACGCACGTATCATAACTTCTTAAAGTAACAGTGATCTCGTCCCCAGATCTCGGTTTGGCGGTCCGAGGACAAAAGGAGGGGGAGGGGGAGGGGGAGGGGGAGGGAGAGGGAAAGGGAGAGGAGGAAACGAAACGTTTCTCGCACTGCACATGAACATTTGACTGAAGCCTGGTTGTATCAAATTTGTGATCAGGGGAGCACTCCTCGATCATTTTGACGGGGGTGTTCGGCGTGCTTCTTGAAATCCTGACCTGTTTTCAAACTGACACACTACCACAACTGCATCCAGAAGCGATATCAAATGACAGACCAAAATGTCAAAATCTATATCCAATTTCAGACCGAAATGTCAACAATCAGTGAGATAGGGTATAGATAAGCTATGCCCTATCTCGGGAAAAAACCAGTCAAATTTCGTTCCAAAATATCAAAATCTTCATCCAATTACAAACTAAACGGTCAAAATCTAAACCAAATTTCTCACCAAACGGCCCAAACCCCTACTTTTTGGCGCCGCACATAGCTTATGCAAGGGAGCAACCCCCCGGGATTTAATCGATATACCTAACTGGAAGCAACCTGTTGCCAATTGGCAAACATTTTTAAATAAAATAATGCTGATTAAAAAGAAAATTCACATTTCTGTTTAATTTATGTTGCTTCTACTTCCTCATTTTCACTTTCGTTTTTGTTCGCTTCATTCGCAGACTTGTAGCGAACATATATCTTATTATCTTTTCTTTTCACTTTCCTGCCGTTTAGAAAACAAAACTTTCCTGCCGTTTCGACTTTACTTGCTCACTGACATTGAAGCGAGTTTATAACAGAATACTTACGAACAGAGAATCGTAGTTGTTGTCAAAGAAAGGAAATGAGCTTGAAATGGGGATCCTTCCTGAACTGCCATCATCATTCAGTGGAACGCTTGAATCTCCGGCGGTGATTCCGTACGGGAAGAACTCTTTTAAACGAATGGACTCGACGCTTGACGAGAGAAGGCAAAGGGCCAATATACAGTTGCAGAAGACGCTTTTAGCAAACGTGTATGAAAAGCTATTGTTACACATTTCAAATTCTACTTTTTCAATACATGTTCTTTTGAAATGTTTCTAAAACCTGTGTTTTAGTACTGCATGCGATTCGAAGAATAAACAAAATTGTTTTGACGCGTGCACCTCCTTTCGTGATCTGAGTGAATCAGTTCTATTTTTGGAGGCAGCTTCTCAAAGTGAAGCACGTACGTCTGAAGGATGATTCTTAATAATTAATGGCGGTATCGCAGATGTGATTAGAATTTGCATAAAAGGTCTGTAGATGTTTAACTTCAAGCCTGAGGAAAAATAAACTTTGTCCCAAGTGCTGAGTAGCAAAAAAACCCGAGAAAATAAAATATTTGACAAAAATATTCAAGACAAGATTTCCCTTGTTCCTTTCAAATCTGAGCAAAACTGTCAAAACTAAAGCTGAGCTCTTTTGTTTAATTCTTTTTCAGTAATAAAATGGATTTAACACTTTAAAGTTGATTTTGTTTCTCCTGCCTAATTTTAGTACAAATTAGCATATTCTGCTATCCGAAACAAATGCCAGTCGTTCAACATAGTCTTAGAACCGAGCAATACATCGTCCGTCCTACATACAACACCAAGTGTAGTAGTTTTATGAGTTTATCTAAACGTTACAAATAGCTCGTTCATCGATTACACGCCTTTTTTTTATAAGAACAAACACCCAGGCTGAGATTTGCCCAAAAATTAAGAACAAGCTAAGAACACTCACCAGGCTGAAATTTTGATCAGAAAAATTTAAGAACGTTTATTTAATTCTTGAACACAGAATGAGACATACATGTATAAAAGATCTGTTAGAACTAGCTGGGTCACCGAACGCTGGAGTAGTGATCGCAGACAATGTAGAGACAGTGTCAAACTTTTTCGCATCAGTACAGCAGTACGAAATGATAGCAAACATGTGTTTCTTAGCGTCGTTTTATTGTTCCAACTGGGATTACCAGAAAATAAGAACACTTTAAGAACAATTTGAGGCTGAAATCGCCAAAAAATTAAGAACAGTCCAGGCTGAGCCGAAAGTTACTGGTTCTAGTAAAAAAAAGCGTGTAGTATAAATGATTTTAACATAGCTTCAGCTTTTACATACCCCCTGACTGTCCTGACTCCTACTCCATTTCTAACGAGATACACACATTTTTAAATTGTAAGCTTTAGGACCCTTAGCGTGTTTCAGTCCCCACGATTGGAAATCTTACAGCTTAATTAACTACATATCCATTTAAAAAGACGATATACAAATTGAAACTTAGCCTTCTTAGTCCTGGAGGCCGCCGCTTCGTTTGCGACGCTCTATCAACAGCGTAGGCTCAGTATCCAGCCGCTGTTCGTGGTTGAGCACGTGTTTCGGGGGGAGAACATGGGCTATTCCCCGAACAGCGGCTGTACACCTGTATTGGTCAGGGCCGTAGCCAGCGTCAGGTAGGGGGGGGGGGCAAATGCCCCCCTAAATTTTGGACTGGAAGTAATTTTTTGTATATTTTGTCTCAAAAGGAGCTAAAAAGCGTCCGTAGCAAACCAACTTTTAAGAATTTTTGTTTCTTGAAAATGTCCTCCCCCCTCCCTCCCTAATTTTTGTGTCTGGATACGGCCCTGTTGGTATGCACTCTCTAATCGCACGATTGCGTGACAGGACCCCATGTGAGAGATACTCGGGCGAAGTAGTTCACAAGTGCTAATCCGGGAACTTTTGCGGAGAAAAACAAAATGGCCACCGCCAGTGCATGGCGGGAGCGAACTGTGCTGACTTTTTCGTTAAATGCTCAATCGATGTAAGTGTATTGCATTTCTGATTTATTAGAGAGTTGTTGATTTGTTTTTGTAACCTTTAAATGTTGGGTTTTGCAGGTTTTACTGCCTAAATTTGCTTGAGTTTGTGCGATTTATTCAAGAACTATATGGAGTGAGTGATACAGAAACTATGGCGCGTTAAAATAAAATTGAAGCACAACACAACACAGAAGTTTCCCGCTATTTACAATAAAAGTGGTGCGTGGCCGCTACAATACCGAACCTATCAACAGCGGCGATCAAAGCGCCTAAGCTCCGCGGGAACTGAGCTGTTTGTAAAAGAGCATTCGCCGACATTTTCCGGGGCGGTCACCGATTCTTTTACAAACTCACTCCTGCAAATCAGGAGCAATTAAAAAGCATTTGCGCAAAAATAGCCACCCCCAAAAACAGAGGGAATATGGTATGTACTAAAACCTGGACGATGGACGGTGGACGCCCCCTCCGAATAAAGGTCCCCGAAATACGCCCTCTCAAACAAACGCCGTTTATCGGCGCGTCAATCGTCCAGGTTTAGTATATACCAGGGAATACAATAGAAAATGAATGTCAGCGACAACGAGTATATGACGACAGCGGAGCTTGACGGCTGTGAAAGTTCAGGTGTTTGTTGGGGGTGAAACAGTTTCATGTTACAACTTTTTTATCTGGTGAGAATTCGGCCTGTTTTCGATCAATATTTGCAGCTTAAAAAACCCAAAGGTTGTATAAGATACATGTATATCTGAACAAACCTATATTTCTTCAAAGGTACGGTGTTGTGGAGGGATGGCGGGATGGGTGGAGCGATGGGGCGCAGCATCTTCACTCCACTTGTTCTTTGTAACGCAGCTTCCTTGAATATCATTTATTGGTGCTAGTGGTGTTCGTCTAGAACTCTGGAGGCCGTGTCTAACAAAAACTACTGTACAGCAAGTGTCCAGGTTCGTTTTTCTCCTGTTCCAAATATATAAGCAGATCACAGCATCTTCTATCTAAAAACAAGAGATCTATCCAAATAAGCGAACAAAACGGAGAGACGAAACCACTAAAACAGCTAGCACTTAACCTTAGAACTAGAAGGCTTAAGGGAGGGGGGGGGGAGTTTAAATTGACCCCAACTCTCGATTTTTTTTGCTTTAAAGTTTTGTTCCTTGACCGACTCACTACCGAAACCTTTGATACAACTGTTCCTTGTTTGTTAACACGTCCTTTGACCCTAATTAAGCGACGTCACGATCGATGACGTCATCTTAATAAGACACTCAACTTGTGTGCTGACTGCGAAAGTAAATTTTTGGCTAAAAAGTGACTATTTTCGCTAAAATAAGTAATTACTGACTTTACAATGGATCTTACAATTTTGCAGATTCCAATCGCTAAATGTTATTTTCTCACCATTTCGAATATGAAAAAAATTATGAAAATTTGAAACCCATTTTATATAGTGCCTAGTGGTTGCCATTGAAATCAATTAGACACCACGTGATTTCTATTAGGTGAAAGACATGACTCCCCTCCCCTACGCAGCCTTCGTGTTAACTTTTTTGGGCTTATACCTTTTAGGGTTAATTTAGGAAACGTTAGTCGTGATGTTGTAAGACTCGAGTTCAGAACATAGCTAAACGAAACACAAAAACACAAAACTGCAGCACTGAGAGAAAATAACTTTGAAAGGAAAATGGACAATTTTCATCCCATTTTACTACAGATGCATGTATAAACAGAAGAAAACAAAAAAGGAAAATTCTCATATATTATAAATATGATACAATACAATAAACTTGCTCTATGCGTCCATCAATAATGCAAAAGTGTGAAAAGGCATATTCTGTTAACTTTGCAATACAGCAGGTTTTTAATTTCTCGTAGTAGCACTACCGCATTTATTCAGATCAATGCATGAGCTTGAAAGGTGAAATGGATTACTTCACTAACTCGAAATATCTGAAGAATATTGCCAACACTATGGCGGAGTAATCTTTAACCTCGAATTAGGTGATTTACGGTATGCGCACGCGCGTCAGACTTTAGCTTCTTAAAAGCATAGTCCTAGGTTAAAGACTATTCGCCACTCCAGCAACAACATAAGGGATGGCCACGTCCACATAGTCCCATAAGACAATGCTCTGACGATTTTTTTTTGACAATCCACCATTAAAGATCTTCCGAACACTTATTGTTTTTGTACAATACTTGTGACTTTTTCCCATTCAAAAAGCAATACAATTAAGAAATTCATTGTCTACATCGCATCACGGTTTGCGCCGGCTAATGACTGTGTGCTTTTCGTTCTTGTAAAATAAGCACTTTTAGCATTTGTTTCTGGCACGGTTTGGGCGGGTGGTTCAAGTCAATTTTTCATTTTTGGGGCAGTGAGTTGTACCTTTTGATGCAATTTTATTTAGAGACCTGTGTTTTGATGAAGAAATCCACATCTCACTGATAGCATTCACAATACCGTAACTCCCTCAAACTAAAATTCTGCCTCAGCCAACGGAGTTACTGTAGTGTACATCGATACTAAACACGTCTAAGACTTAGTCACTAAATGCTACGTTTTCAATAATTTTCCAACTTCTACAAACTGCCTTGTTTCTACCTAACAAAATTCCCGGAAGTCATACTGTAACTGTCACCAAATCAAAATTAACTGTTCCACGCCTTTTCTAACACATCCATTGAATATTTAATGACATATCTTTCCAAGATACACAATGAAAACGCCGGTCTACAAAACACACTTGTCTCTGATTATACAGTAATAAATATGCCTTGAAAAACTCCTTATTTTCAAAGGCTTCGTTAAAACGACTTTTAAAAAGCAAGTTTATTCCTAATGGAGATATGTCATGAAATATGGTGAGTGAGGATGGGGATATAGGCGAGCCGCGTTGCAAGCCAACATCTTTTCCGAGACTCTCCCGTCGCTCTTTGACCTAAAAGAGAAACCCAAGCACAACACACACACACCAATTGATTTGGGAGTTTGAAAAGAAACTTTGCCGGAACTGTCTGAGAGAGGTTTTGCGTTCTGACAAAATATCAAGACGCGACAGCTTCGAGCAGAGGTCTTTCTAAGAAGCTCCTCTTTCAAGACACCAAAACCATTCGTGGTCCTTACCCCCCACCCCCCCCCCTGAAATCCCTCCCGATTTCTCGGCCACTTCATCTCACTCACCAAATTTAACGACTAATCTCAGTTAGAAAACAAAAGAATTTTAGTCATACACACGATCAATATCGCTACAATCATTTGATAATCGTTCTTCAAATATAAATCGGTTTTCACAACGTGACAAAGTTCGGTTCACTGCAGTACAAACTGCCTGAGGTAAAGCTGTTCTAACAAGGCTGTAGAAAGACAAGCGCTACAAAATAAAAACGGTTAACTTTTCAAGCTAAAATAAATACTATTCACTTCTCGTTTTCAGCAACATACGTTATCTGCTTGTAGCTATCCACAATTGACTTGCCGTTTGCCTCAACAAGATACTGACATTTGAGAAACTTTTCCATGAATTCATCTTCCTCACTGCTCGGCTCACACGCTTGAGCCTGGTTCCTAGCAATCATTGCAACCATGTGAGCTCGCTCAGTTTCTAGCCAATCAGAGGCCATACTTTCTAATGAGGCAGTGCCGCTGTCTTCAAGGCAGTCTGGGCCCCAGAGCACCATCCTCAGCATTTTAAGGGCTTCCTTCGCATCCGCGCGCTGCTTTGGGTTCACGACAAGTAATTTACTAGCGATCAATCCTAATCCTTTGGAGTAGCATGAACGCTCCGGCAACGAAAACAGTTCACCTTCGTGATATTTTCGTTTAATTAGACTAGAATCTCTTGAGTAAGGATTCTCAGCGTGTAGCATCTCGTACAACAAGCAACCTGCGGCAAACACATCGCATTTTTCATAATCTAGAGTTTTTGCGTCCTCTGGCGCATTCAAGATTTCTGGCGGAAGATGTTCAACATTGCCTCCAAGGTGAGACGAAGCGCCTACGCTAACAAGAAAAGGACCAGGCTTCGTAGTTTTCCCTTGTTGAAGTGCGTGTTTAAAGTTTGCCACAACCAGAAGTCCACCATCAAACAGAAAGAGATTCTCAGTCCTCAAGTCTCTGTGCACCACGCCCTCACTGTGAAGATGCTGCAACGCAGCAAAGAGCTGAAGTAAAAGCAGACCGATCCTTTTCTCATAAACTTCAGGTCGTTCTCCGTGCTCTTCTCTTGTCCGTTCTAGGAAACCCGTCATAGTTTCGCACGGCAACTGATCTGAAACGCTGACCTCAGTTTCATACGAGTCTGAACCCGGCACTCCGATCACGTCAGCAGGTACCTGATCTGTGAAATGAGTGAGGACTCGCGAGAGATTGACGTGGTGTTCCATTGACTCGCACACCCGAAGGTCGTGTTTGAAGGCTGACCGATGGACCTTGTTGCCGCTGCTTTGCTGTGGAATTTCCACCTAACGAAAGACAAACAACGGCATTGTCAGTGATATACATTGCTTATTGAAGGTAGAAAACTGTTTTGTAGCTATGTTAAACAATCAAAAACCCTAAGCAAAGTATGATTATTGATATCGTACTCTTCCAAGTAAATTTTAGATGCGTGCCCCTCAAAAGGTTATCGCATCCACTAATTTGTGTATAACCCAAACTGTGGGTTGTCAAATAAATGGAAGTAGACATGACAACCTAAAATCTCTTTTGGTAGAATTTTACAGGAAGAAAGACACGAGTATAAACGAAAGCTGGTTGAACACAGACAGAGGGAAAAGAAAAAAGGATAACAAAATGTTTGTCATACTTTCGTTTAGCCTTAGAAGGCAGCAGGGGGAATAAAAGCGCCAAGCGTTACGTCACAAAATATATTTTCAACAAGCGCGAATGGAAAATTGTTTTTTCTCCGTTTTGTTTCCAAGTGTGACAACACGGTAATATCAGCTGATAACCGACACTGAGTGAACCAATCAGAATGTTAGAAACAAAAAATTTAATAAATTCAGGCGTTCAACATTCCACTATTTTACTGGCGTGTAAAGATTCTGGTTGCTTTTTGTTCTGACGCTTCCAACCGTTCAGCCAATAACAACTGCAGACCAGTGATACCCACACCTTCAAAGGCTGCTCACACGAAGCAACGGCAAAATAACATTGTGTGAAAGAAACACCAAACATATTTAACCGTCATTCAACTTACCTTTACCAGTAACCTGGAATTGTGTGGACTGTCCACCAGTCTAACAGGGAGCAGGGCGGCCTGTGGGCACTGGATGTCTAATAGTCTTCCACACACCTCGTAGTCTTGCCACTGAGTGTTTGACACGTCAAGATCCTTGGATGGCAGGAACGCCTTCTTGCTGGAATTGATAACTTCCTAATACAACGCAAAACATAAACTATACGTTAGCTACATGCGTCCAATACCAGGAGTACAGTCATATTTCTCCGGAGCACAGGAAAAAAGTAAGTTAACACATTTCCTGAAAATCTTTGTAAAAAACCTTCAAATCGTTTTTGCAAGTTTAATCGTCGAGCTTAAAAAACGTCCTAAAACACCGTGCATTTGAAGGTACACTTCAAAAAATGAACAGCGAATTGTCGAAATATTTCAAAAGATGCAAAATGGATTGTCCAGTTATCTCTAGCCGTACATGTTGCTAAAAGAAGCAAAGGATTGGCCAAGTTATGTCAACGTGTCGGGAAATTGGGTGTTTTAATAGTCATATTCTGAACAACAAACTTTTCTGCTTTTTGTGAGATGAAGTCTGAACTGTAACGTTAAAGGTTTTAACTAATCGATCCTTTACCGGAAGATTCTAACCTGTAATGTTTGGAGGTGAAGCTCCTTAATCTTGTTGTATCTGTTGGCCAGTACGCGAGACTGTGAAGATAAGCTCTTACTTCTCGTAAACCCAGAACCCATCTGGCTGAAGCACTCGTCCCCGGCACTGAGAGACCTCCCTCTGTTAAGTTTTGTATTCGGTGGCCTTGAGGGAAGCTTGGGTTTTTCCGTCTTGCAACCATTTTGACCGGCGTCAGGTGAACCAGCCACTCCATTGACAAGCGTTGGGTTCACGACTCGTACCTGAAGCATAAATGGTTAGTGGTATATTTTTGTAGATGTCATTGAGAACGTCAATTTTACCTACAATTTTCTCTTACTAAGCGTTTACATTACCACTAGTTTCATTGCTTGGTAACCCATGAAGTGGTTTTATTGCCCTAAAGTCAGTTAAGGGCCGCCGTCAACTTAACACAACATATTAGTGATTTTCTGTCTGGAGACATATTGCAACCAGTCAAAATCATTTTCATATATCTGCAAACAAGTACATTAATCCTTGCCATTGAAATACAGCTACTCAAATTGCTGGAATGCGTATGGTCAAGGCTTTATTTGAAATAGGGTTGATTGAAAAAATGGATTGCTTCACTTTTAAGACAAAGTAGCATTTTCTTCTCATATTACATAAAGCAAAGCGCCATCGAACCATATAGCAAAGAAGAAGAAAAATAGAAAAAGAAGAAAAGAGGAAGAAAAAGGAGAAGAAGAAGCAGAAGAAGAAGAAAAGAAAATGAAGAAGAAAAGGAAGAAGAAAATGAAGAAGAAGAAGAAGAAGAAGAAGAACAAGAAGAAGAAGAAGAAAAAGAAGAAGAACAAGAAGAACGAGAAAAACAAGAAGAAGAACAAGAACAAGAAGAAAATGGAGGAGGTGAAGAAAGAGGAGGAGAAGGAGGAGGAAGAGGAGAAGAAGGAGGAGGTAGAGAAGCAGGAGGAGAAAGAGGAGGAGAAGGAAGAGGAGGAGAATTCAAAGATCTGAGATTTAGAAGCTCCCCGCAGTGTCATTCAAAAGGTTCTGGATGATACCTAATGGAAACCAAGCCAGGGGTGATAACGATTTATAAACAGTTTACTTATTTATCAAGATATCAAGGTGATATGAGTCGGCAACTAAGACAAACTTACTGGTCGTTTGGGTGGCAAAGACGGCTTTTTCTCAGCTTCTGAAGATTGTTCTTCAGCAGTCAACTTGCCTTCATATGGGAAGTGAACATGTCGAGATTGCGGAACACTTGGCAGGGGTCCAAGTTTTTCCTGTTCAACCCTAGAAAGAGCCTCTGCAAGAAGGGTCGCATCATTCAGCTTAGAAAGAGCAGCTTCAACCTTCCTTGTCATTTCAGTTTTGCAGGGCTGAAGTTACGCTGGTTCATCCGCGTTGCTGCTGGTCTCTCCCACCCCATCCTCAGTTCCAAACGAACTTGAAGGCGAGTCTGTTTCCAGTCCTAGAGGCCTCACAGCCTTTGTAGCTCGCACTGGTTTCTTTGGTTTCTCCAGTATACTAGTTGCTTTTGAAAGGGGAAAGTTTTGATACCCGTGCGGATTCCTGCGAAATGGCAGAGATGGCGAAGTTGCTGGTTCTGTGTTCTGGTTTGGTTTGTCTTGAGCAGATGGACATGGCATTGAAGAAACCTGTGAAAGTTTCGATGCCTCTGAAACAAAACCAACATCGACTATTTCGGAAGAAACGGAACTCCTAGTAGACACTCCCCCTTCTGACATCGCTCTCCTTTTTACCTCCATTTGTTGCTCCAGATACCCTGGCACCTCCTCATTAACCAGGATTGGACCACTTATTTCCATACTTCGGTAACTTTTCGAGTTTCGTTTTTTTGAGAATTTTAGCCAAGCCTTCTTCAGACTGTTTGTTTTAGAGTATTTTCTTTCGGCAGATGGAGAAGGTGCAGGTGACGATCGATCACCAGGGGGTGGAGGGGCGGATCTTTTCTCTGGTTGCTGAGAGGGAGAGTTTTGAAAAGTAAAAGTTTCCTTATGTCTTGGTGACTTCGAGGGAGAACCATTGCTGCTTGTAATGGGTGGTGGGGGTGATGTTGCTGCATTCACTTCTGGAGATTTTGGTCTTCGATTTCCACCTGTGAAGAGAAAAACAATTGCTTCAGTATAGCAACTAAGAGTCCTTTTCAGGAGAGGGAGGGGTTTTCTGTGGGACTACATATATGCTACCAAAAGCTTCATAAATGATCCATTTCCAGACCCGGATAATCAATTAGATGTAACATATTTTAGACCAAGCCAGTTTTATAAACAACCAGGCAAAATTTTGTGTTCTATTTCAGATCAAATCAGCCAAAAACCCATAAGTTTAAAGTCACCACGGATCCTTACACTCAACAAAATTAATTTTATCATTGGTAGCACCCTCTGGGAATTTTTACATCTACAAAACATGAAATGTTCAGTATGGCATAATATCACAATTTATGTTATCAGAAAGACGGCGCTTGGCAAATGACAGCACCTTAATATTCTTCATGCAATCAGATCAATTTTTAAGAAAACAAAAGACTTTTTAGTGTTTTCAACAAAAAAATTAGCAGAAAATCTCATTAATACATGCACGTTTATACATGTTTGCTTAGAGGGAGAGATTGGTAGTTTTCTAAGCTCAAGACAAATGTAAGAAAAGAGTACGTGTTTGTTACAAGAATGGTAGTTTTCTTGTTTGTATAAAGTTTGTGTTACAATTAATTTTTCACAGTTAAATGTTAATGAGATGCATAGAACATTCAACAATCCCATTTCTCCACACTTTGATAACTGTAAATTTTTGTTGAACCTCACATAATTATCACACATTACTCCATTCTTTCATGTATTTTTGTTCGACTTTTCTTACCAACAGGTGGGGGAGGTGCCATTCTCTTGGGTCTAGTGCCCAGTCCATCCGGAGTTTTTCTACCCTCACTTACAGAAGACTGTAGAGTCTCTGCTCCTTCCATGATGTGGGACTGAGTGGTGCTGCAGAGAGTATTCACCGGGGAAGTGGGAGGGGGTGAACATGGTAGAGCAGAAGGTGTTACCATCTCCAAACCATGGCGGCAAGGAATGGTGCTTGGGGAGGGTGGCTCGGGAATATCTTGGCTTTCAGACTCTTGATGTGTGCTACAAAGAACTGCTGAGAAATATGTCATGATTTAGCTTCAATTTTGTAGGTTTTTTAAATATGCTAAACTTTTTTTTTCCAGCACTGCTAAAGAAACCAAGTCTCCTTAGAAATGGGACCCTCTCTTGGTGTTTATCAGACCAGCCACACTTGCTTGTGAACATTTTTCACTCAGATATAAACTGCCTTTTTGATGTAAAAGCACTCAATATGGCATCGAACACAAGACAACCCAGACCTGTAAAAAATTTATGTATCACTAGATATCAACATGTTCATTCAATGTAAGCGTCATCTGAGCTTGACTGTGACATGCTAGGATGCAACCAGAAACAAGTGTAATAAAAACTGAAACAACAAAAGCAAACTACCATAAGCTGAAACTGAACCCACAGTACTCACTGTTGAGATGAGGAGGAATGTAACCTGGGAATGTGAGCAAGTGGGGGAGGACTTGAGTGGAGAATACCAGACTTGGCTTGGGTTTGTTTCAATGTCTCCCTTATTCCTGTGGCTGCCTGAGGCAGCTCAGTCACTTAGAGCAATGGGCATGTCATCAGGGTGTAACGGAATTTGATTTGCACTTTGGTAATATTAGTTTACAATTATAGACATGTTTATGTAAGTTAAGTCATTCCGCTGGAAACTCTACTGTTGGAATTTGGTCAATAACGTATCACTAAATTAAAAGTTTTTCTTATTAACAGTACTTAACAGATGTTTAAAAGGTAAAATGTTGGTTCTCAACTCAACTGTACATGTGACTTCCACTACCCATACTTAGAACTGTGTCCATGCATGTATCAGTGACTAAAAGAGTTTCAACAAAATTATGGGCTCGAACTTACTCTGCATATGGTAATATGGTCAATTTGACCCCCTTCCTCTGGAATAAGAGGGTTAAAACTTAATGTAAAGTAGTTATGCGAAAGTTATGCAAAATGCCCTATTGGGAAAGAGGGATAAATTTATTAAGTAACACAAGTGAAGCAGTTCAGAAGTTTTAGTCCATTAATTATACTAACATTCTCATTCTGTTCAAGGATAATTTTAACAATGTATGATTGTACACTCAACAGCCATAATAATGAAATTTTTTAAAAGAGAGTAAGTCAGCCAATTACTCATTTTGTATATCCCTGAATTTAGTTGTATAAGCCTGACCATAGAACACTGCAAAACACTTCTAAAGCAAAAACACCCTGAATCTATGAGGAGATTTAAGCCTTAAAATACATAATTTGTACTAATTAGTCTAAAAAATTATACATCATCATTAATTTATGCATGATGAAACAAAAAATGTAAAATGCATGTGCTAAAAAATACACTGGAAAGTTTGCAATGATAAGCTAAGTTTGTGTTTTGCCATGAGGTCCTGAGTACAGAAGAATTCACATACCCATGGTAAGAAAATGCATGGTTATCATTTAGTATTAGAAAGGCTACAGGAGAGATGACTAAGAGCAATATTAAGAGATTATAATGCAAATTACAAACAACTACTTAAGAGGACAGACTTTCCAACACTACTGAACAGAGGTCTACAAGAAATGTGTACACTTTTGTACAAAGTGAAACATAAGCTGTGCCCCTCCTACATTAGCAATAATTGTACTCAGCGAACACAACAGCAAATATAATCTAAGGCATATTTATTTCGAATAAAGTAAATTTCTTTTTAGATATTCTTAGATTTTAGATAAGTTTTCATTTTTTTAAGGGCCTTCCATAACTAGGTGGTTAGACACCTTAATAAAGTTATTGATTAATTGATTGATTCATTGCAGTATAATTATTAAACTTTCTAGAATTATAAGTACAGGTAATCTCCAATGCCAGTTCCTTAAAAAAAGATTTAAAGCTTTTAAAAATTAGGTCTCCTACTGTAAAACCAAAAAAAAAAAAATCTGAACTAAATAAAAGAAAAATTTTCAGTAACAATACATTTAAAAACACACACCTGTAAATCATTAATAAATGTAAACACAATGTTTAACCGTACATTTCCTTTGAAAGACCTGTCTTATTTGTTGCATCAATCTCTCTTTTAAGAAAAAAACTTGGCAGAACTCAAAGTCTTGGACTTGTCCAACAGCACACATAAAACCATGCCATATCAAAACATAACCCCCTAGGAAATGAGCAGTAAAATAATGCTTTGTACATTATTATTAACTTAATTAAACCGTGTGTAAAATTGCATGCACTTCATTTAAGTAACCTGTCATTCTTTAGTCTTAAATCTTAAACCACGGTGTTTTATTGATTGGAGACCACAAGCCAAAGTGAAACACAAGTAAAATGGTTTAAAGATAAGACAAATGCAAACAATTTAACAGATTTAAGATAAGATATGAAAAACAGCTTTATAACATAATCTGGTGTGTTACACTGAAATGATCCATTTTTCAAAGTTGTCAACCAAAGTGAAATAATATAGTACTATTGTCAGACCACTTGCTTGAGCGAAGGTTCATGACAGTAATCCACTTTTAATTAAGAAATTATCAGTAGATATTTGCACCTCAGTAGGTTATGAAAACAAGTCTGAGTTACAAATACCGCCTCAAAGCAGGTCATATCAGTCAAACAATCAAAAGCAGCTCTTGAACTTGCTGATAAGGTACCAGGTAGAAAATGAAGAAGACATACAGCATCACACCTAAACTTGCCATTATTTTTTAACTTTGACTGTATTTCCGTTTATGAAAGTAGTGTACAAAATAAAAAATACATTTTGGTGGTCACCAAAAATGTTCTCCATGAACACTATGAAAGCAAACTCAACACTAAAATGGGGGTTTCATATTACATGTAAGCATTTTTGTGTAAAATGCAGTTTTAGAACTGCTAAAAACAGAATGTCTTGCATGCCCTGAGGAGCAATCATGGATGGATGCTTAAGTCCTAAAGCCAAAAGCTCAATTTGTATTGCAGACACTAAACATTTCTCCTACAAAGTACTTGATGTCTAATTGCCTTTACTAGTACTGCACTTACGAACAACACAGTTGAGAACTAATTTAACTGTTGTACTTAACTGCAAAATGAATGGAAAAACCACTGTTGGGGTGATTTTCTCCAGTAGTTGAAAACTGAATTCAAGTGAGCAATAAAACTATATTTTGGTTTATTTTGACATTATTACAGTTAAAAACCTTTTTGACACAGCTGCTGATAGAATGCAAAAAAGGTACGTTGTTCTCAACATTACTGTATGGTAAGTAAAGGCAAACTGAGAAGCATAATAGCAAGGATCTTTGTGAGACAATTTATGCCTCATTCAGTTTTATATGAAGAAGTTTGAGACTGTACAGTATGTAGTGTATTACTCAATAAATCTTAAAGGTAAGTCAATTGTGCTTGCAAAATCATAAACTTTCCTTCTAAATAGCACTTGTTATTCTTCATCAATGGGATGAGATTGAGTCTGGTTTAAATACTCAATTTGTGCACACCAAGAAAGGTCAATTTTTTTCTTTATTTACACACAATAAAATGTAAGATCAAATTGACTGAAATACACCCACGTAAAGTACATATTGTACTTTACTGCTTGAAAACAGCTGGCAAAAATTTTGTGCTATGGGAAACAGCATGTATAATAAGGCATATTTTTTTATTTCGAAACCTGTGAATGTTTATAAACAGTGAACACGTGGAACATTTGATGAGATACCAACAGCTGAGATTGGCTAGACATCATGAACCAATATGCAATTATTGGTTGTTGATGAGTACTCTGCCCTTGGCACAAAAAAAGGTCTGGGTTCTGGAAGTATGTAGAGTTTTTAACTGTTAAAAATGAAATTTTGTTTCTATTTTTGTCATACTATGCTCTTTGTTACAAACTTTGCTAGATTAAAAAGAAAATATAATCAATTGACACCACCAGATGCAATTTGAGGGCAGTTGTGCAAAATTGCAAAATTTACAAACAATCTGGGTGCCCTGCTTTAAGCAATGTGAGCAAAGCACTATATTTTGCAAGCATGAGCACCTGAATGTTTGCCAGACGTGTGACTTGTACTCCCATTGCAACATTTGTTTCCAAGGCAACTTGAAAATCTTAAATACATGTTCTTATTCATTCAATCTCTACAGGAAATTTAGACTCCAAGTTCAATTTGGAATTTGTTTGCACAAGTGAGTTTTTCAGAAAATATCAAAATGCTCTAAAGAAACCACACCAAAACTATGTTGAGCACTAGCGAGCTGTTGCCATGTGACAGCCACAGCATGTAGTTGAGAGCCTAATCCCATGGACAAACAACTAACAGACAAGGCTGTGATATCAGATACCTACTACTGTATATGGACGTGTATGTATGTTGTGGTTCAAAATTTTTTTTGGTTTAAAGTTTTTAAACCAGTTTATTTTTTTCAAACCAGTTTAAAATTTTTGAACTGGTTTGTTTATCAA